>CAKNXH010063150.1:0-16993 GCA_932178445.1 Andricus quercusramuli
AAAAATTTATTTATTTTGTAGAAATTTCGTCTTTTTAATAGAAAATCAATCTTCTTTGCTGGAAATCAGTCTTCTTGGTTGAAAATTCAAATATTTGACTAAAAGTCTATGTATTTCTTTGAGAATTCATCTTTTTGGGAAAAAATAAATCTTCTCTTTAGAAAATTTAACTGTTTCGTTCATAATTTATATATTTTGGTGAGAATTCTTTTTTTTTTGTTATTGTAGAAAATCAACTTTTATGATGCAACATTTTCATAGAAAATTAAAAAAAAAATTTTTATATAAAAATATTTGTTATTCAGAATGTGAGCTATTAAATTTTTCGTTGAAAATCCATCTTTTTAGGTTCCAAATTCATTTTTTGTTTGTTAAAAATTAATTTTTTAACCGAAAATTCAGCTATTTGATTGAAAATTATTTTTTTTATGAAAATTCATATTGTTTGGGTGGAAAATGCAACTGTTTTATAGGAAAATATTTTTTAGTTTTATAGTAAATTAGACAATTTAGTAGAAAATTCAACTATCTGGTAGAAAATGCAATTTTTGGTAGAAAATTAGCTTTTTTATTGGAAATTAATTTTTGATAATAAAAATGTAACTATTGCATTTTTCTTAAAATTTGATCTTTTTTAAGTTTAAAATTCAACCATCTGCTTGAAAATTTATTTATTTTGTTGGAAATTCGTCTTTTTTAAAAGAAATCTGTCTTCTTGGCTGAAAATCAGTCTTCTTGTTTGGAAATTCAACTATTTGATTAAAAGTTGATTATGCTATTGAGAATTCATCTCGGTTGAAAATGTGACTGGTTTATAATTTATATATTTTCTTCAGAATTCTTTTTTTTTCGTTTCTGTAGAAACTCAACTATTTTTAAATGCAATTGTTTGGTCATAAATTTAATTAGTTTTGTTTTAAAATAAAAATATTTTTATTCAAAATGTTAACTATCACATGTTTTGTTGAAGATTCATCTTTTTGGGTTCAAAATTCGTTTTTTGGTTTGTTAAAAATTAATTTTTCATCTGAATATTCAACTATTATTTTGACAATTCAACTTTTTGTTTGAAAATTAATTTTTTCAACTGGAAATTCAAATATCACTTTTTTAGTAGAAAATTAATTTTTCATAGTAAAAATGTAATTATTGCATTTTTGTTAAAAAATGGTATTTTTCATTTCAGAAATTCAAACATTTGGTTAAAAATTTATTTATGTGGTGAAAATTCTTCTTTTTGGTAGGAAATCAATCTTCTCCGTTGAAAATTTAACTATTTGGTTTATAATTTCTATATTTTGTTCAGAACTCTTTTTTCTTGTAGAAAATCAACTTTTTTCAATGCAATCTTTTCGTAAAAAATTTAACTATTTTTGTTTTAAAATAAAAATATTTTTATTTGAAATGTGAACTAATACATTTTTCGTTGTTAATTCATCTTTTTAGGTTTAAACTTCGTTCTTTGTTTGTTAAAATCAATTTCTTAACTAGAAATTCAGCTCTTCGCTTGACAATTAATTTGTTTATAAAAATCCATATTTTTTGGGTCGAAAATTCAACTATCTCGTAGAAAATGCAACCGTTTTGTAAAAAAAATAGATTTTCTGTTGATAATCAATTTTTCATAATAAAAATTTAATTATTGCATTTTTTGTTAAAATTTGATCCCTCTTATTTTAAAAATTCAACTATTTGGTTAAAAGTTTATTTATTTCAACTGTTTGGTTTATAATTTATATATTTTTTTCAGAATTATTTATAATGCAACGTTTTGGCAGAAAATTGAACTATTTTTTTTTAAATAAAAATATTTTTCATTTAAAATGTGGACTATTAATTTTTCGTTGAAAATCCATCTTTTTAGGTTCAAAGTTCGTTTTTTTATAAATTAATTTTTTAACTGAAAATTCAGGAGATTGGTTCAAAATTAATTTTTTTATGAAAATTCAGGAGATTGGTTCAAAATTAATTTTTTTATGAAAATTCATATTTTTCTTGTTGAAAATTCATCTTTTTAGATCCAAAATTATTTTTTTGTTCGTTGAAAATTAATTTTTTTTTCTGAATATTTAACAATTATTTTGGAAATTCAACTTTTTTGTTGAAAATTAATTTTTTTTTTTTCAAAGTTTATATTTTTGGGCTGAAAATTGAACTTTTTTTCTAGAAAAGTCATCTCGTTGGCTGGAAAATTCATCTATTTGGTTCAAAATTCAACTTTGCTGTAAAAATTTCGTTTTTTGTCGAAAACTGATTTTTGGCAATGAAAATTTAACTATTCGTCTTTTGTCTCAAATATTGAATAATTTGGTTAATTTTTTTTCTCTGTTGACTAAAAAATCTTTTTCGGTAGAAAATTTAACTTTTTTGGTAAAAATGTTGTCTTTCCTAATTAAAAATGCAGCTTTTTGATCAAAAATTAATCTCTTTTGATTGAGAAACTTCAAATATTATATTTTTCATTGTGAATAACTTTTTTTTTTTCATTGAAAATTTTACTACTTGGTTGAAAAATTAACTTCTTTCTTTGAAATTAATTTTTTCTTTTTTAAGATTCATGACTTCAGTTACCAATTTAATCATTTTATTGAAAAATTAATTATTTTATAAAAAAAAAGTTGTTGTTTTTTATAAAAAATTTCACTGTTTTGTAGTACATTCGTCTTTTTGGATAGAAAATTCATCCTTTTGGATTGAAAATTCAACTTTCTACTAACAAATTCGTCTTTCTGCCTCGGAAATTCGATTATTTGGTTGAAATTTAATCTTCTTTGTTTGAAAATTTGACCATTTGTTTGAAAATTCATCTTTTTAAGTTGAAGATTCAACTATTTTGTTGGAAATTGAATTATTTGTTGATAATTTAACTATTTTGTTGAAACTCAATCTTTTTTGGTCAAAAATTCATATCTTTTGTTGAAAATTTATCTTCTGGATAGAAAAATCATCCTATTGGAAGTAATTTTTTTTTGTATAAAAGTTTTTGTTTAAAAACTCAACTATCTTCTAAAAAATTTGTCTTTCTGGGTTGAATATTCAACTTAATAATTAGGAATTGAACAATTTGTTGAAAATTCGATCCTTTTGCTTGGAGGATGAACAATTTGGTTTTAAATGCAATATTTTGGTCAATAATTAATTTTTTGTTACTGAAAATTTTTCTATTTGGATGAAAATTCAACTCTTTTGTAAAAATTAATCCTTTTGGTTAAAAATTCTTCTTTTTTGATAGAATAATCAACCATTCGGTCCGAAATGCATCTTTCTGCGATTATAGTTTAAACCTTTTTTTTAATTCGACATTTTAGTAGAAAATTTATCTTTTTTGGTTGAAAATTCAACTATTTTGTTGAAAAAATATATTTCGACTCAAAATCTTAAGCTTTTGATATTAAATTCAATAAAGTACCAATACATTAATTTTATTTAAATATGAAATAAATTTATTATTCCTTTCTTCGAACTAAAAAAGGCAATAACCAATAAAATTTTAAAGTACAGAGTTTTACAAAGAGTTTTTTTGTCCTTCAATTGAATTTGGATTGATGTAACTTAATTAATTTTAATATATTTTTTAGTATAACTGAAAAGAGTATTTTTCTTAGCAATTAAAGTTTCCAATATCTAACCAATTTCGAGAAAAATACTTTTTTCTCAAATAAAAAAAAATTTATTTTCGTAGATTATGTGGAACTGGAAGAAAAGTGTGGAGGCAGACGTATCAAAAGAAAATAAATGCAACGAATCTGATAATACTAAAAATTACAGACTGAAATTTTGGAATCCAGCGAATTCCTCCTGCCAAAATTTCGAAAATATTTGCGGATTTCAACTGGCGGATCTCACGAGTTTTGAAAATTTTGTGAAGCTACTTTATAGGCCAACAGATCCGTCGAGTTTAGGAGTCGCTCGAGCCCTTTTTGGTAAGAAAAAATTGAAGAAATTTTCAAATAAGAATTTAAATTTGCAATAATAATATTTTGTTGATCAATTTTTTCAGGACTCTGCATGGTGATAGATATTGTTCATGAAAGAGGCTTATCAGACATTGATAAAAAATGGGGAGATCCTCGAATTTGTCGATTTCCTCTAATTCATGGAATGGTTCCTCCAGCTCTTCCTTGGATGATTATTATTTACACAATCATGTGGTTTGGTGCTTTTGGAATTATGTTAGGATATCGTTTTCGATTTTTCTGCTTCTGTTTTGTCTTACCCTATTGGTATATTTTTTTATTGGACAAAACTTTCTGGAATAATCATAGCTATCTTTATGGAATCGTTGCTGCTCTTTTTTGGGGAACAGGTGCAGACCAATACTTGTAAGTTTTTTCGAATCTTTAAATTTATGCCTAGTCATTTTATCCTTTCTAAAAAAAGGGTTGTGATAATATTTATCGAAAATCTCGCAATCAATGTTGTTGAAAACCTGATTGGCTTTTCATTACTTGAAGTGGTTTTTTGTCTCAAATTAATTTTTTTTTCAATTTAAGCTCAAAATAATTCTCTCTTATGAGAAAAATCATAATTTTGAATTGTGTTAGTTATTTTTGTCGGGAACTTGTTTAGTTTACTCTAGTTCATAGCCTGGCGAGGAACCCCGATTAGGCCCCCTGGCACTTAAGCTGTAAAGCCCATTGTGCCACATCCTTAACTAATCGCTCTTAGTACAGTGGAACCTGGATTTAAGTATTAAGGATTCACTGCTTTCAAAGAATTGATGCCGCGGACAGTGTAGCCAAACTTTTTGTGGACAAAAGTCTGTCTACAACCCGATTTTCAATGGATTTTGACGTTTATTCTTTTAAAATGACCGTGAGGCTTTCGGGTATACCGAGTTGGTGCGGGAATTTTTATTTAGCTAAACCAAAATTTCTTATTTAACAACAAAATAAAAGAAATGTGTATCCTAACTTTTCAGATGTACCACTACCTGCACTCAATTGTTTTGTCATCACGTTTCATACTCCAAATATCGACTGATCATTTCTTCTAACCGAATATACAACATATTTTCCTTATTCCTATTCCTTTTGCTAAAACTCATGGATGCAAAAATGAATTACAGAATTAATAATTCAACTTTATGTCAAATGATCAAATGATCAAATTATGTCAAGTGATTTGGAATAGTAACTCGAACCAAAGTAGTAATAAGATCGATGCGATAATGGATAACATAAAAAGTGTAAACCAATTCTCTGAATAACAGTTATTGCAATTAAAAATGAAGCTGCGTGATACATTCTATCCACAATATTGTCGACAGTGGCGAAGTGTGACACGAAATAAAAGTCATTTCATCAGTAAGTACGCAATGTTCTTGCAAAGTGATTTCACGGTGGAATTTAGTGATAATCTTGAGATTGATGCATAAAATAATGGTGTGCCTCAGGTAGGAAACCTCCTCGATGATAAAAAAATGGGTCGTCCACGTTTATCCTACAAAGAGGGGTCAGAGAAGACAAAGAAGAGACGTATCAATGAACTTGCTGCCAATCATTCGAAACAGGAGTTGGAAAGAGCATTGAGCATGAAAAACAATCCGTCCGAAAATGCTACACAATCTGAAGTGACGGATTCAAATGAAGAAACTGATGTCAGTACATTTTAGCAATGTACGTGGACTTAGATTTGACAGCAAGAAAAAATCATAAATTAAAAATGCATGCTGAAATGTTTGGTGGTCAGAAAAAGCTTCCTTCCTATAAAAGGATTGTAGAAGCTAAAAATGATTGCTATCCAGAACCTGACAAAATTAATGTATCCGAATCTGGTGCAGAGATACACTTCATATCATTATTGGGACACACAGTCAAAAGAATATTTTCGAAATTCAACAGAGATGCGCTGGAAGAACTTCCTAAAAAACATAGTTCTCGTAGGTAAATGGGGAATAGATGGCGCTAGTGGACAACAAACTACGCGCCAAAAATGGTCCCGCTAAATGGAGATTGATGCTAAGACTAAAGATAGTAAAAACATGTGCAATGATGTGGGAAGTAGTGATGATGACTTGCCTGACTCTGTTGCTGATGAGGAAGAATCAAATGATGATGAAAATGATGAGTTCAGATGCAAAACAAATAATAAGAATGTGGATGATTCTTTCTTATTTTTGTTATCGTTTGTTCCTCTTCAGTTGAAAGGTGACGACAATGTTATTTGGAGTAACGAGACACTTCACGAACTTGCTTGAGAAAGTTGAATTATATGAAATTCAAGTCAACGATGTGATGTTCAAATTGCGCTTTGATTTAAAATGCACAATGATAGATGGAAAAGTTTGCAATGTCCTATGCGAACAAAAAGTATCAAATTGTTACAAATTCGGTCTGTCGAAGTTACACTGTTGGTTACGCTTCATGAAGTTTCTACTTCATATAGCTTATAATCTTGATTTTAAGAAAGGTGTTAATTTATGGTAGGATGATCAACAGTGATCAATTCAAAACATTTTATTTAAAAACTGCAGAGCTTTGTGTGACATTATACGGCTGGCTATCAGAAGAGCCCCAAGAGGCTAATAACAAGATTTTTCGCAAGGCTAGGCGCGAAAATAGCAGAATGTCGAATCGAGTACTGACAAATAATGATATCATCTATTGCCTTCTGATATCTTCAGATCCTACGATTAGCTCTTGAAGGGTCAAAGATGAGAGAAAAAAGAAAGCCATGTCGGATGATGCTGAAGCGTTATTCATGACATTTTATGGCGTTATGTTATGACTCGTTATGGCGTTATAATTTCCTCAGGGCCCATGAAGCACTGGTATAAGACATGCAGGGATGGTTTAATATCCTGCAACAAAATGTCATGAAAAACTTTCTGCGTTGGGTCGCAAAATGCTTCGTCCAGTTCAGTTTGCTATCTAGGATTACCTCCAGATATTTAGCTGAATCTGTGATCATCAGCCTATTACCACGGAATGGAGGGGCGTCCTCTCTCGACACATTGTATTTCCTCGTTAAAAATACTAGTCTGATCTTTTCCGAATTCACCGAGAGCTTTAAGCTGTCACACCAGAGATCAACCATGCACACTGCTGATCTTATGAGACTCATCAACGTTCCCAAATGAGCTCCGCTGCTTAGGATTACAAAGTCATCCGCGTATCCCTGGTATATAACCTTCCTTGATGAGGCTAAGAAGGAGGCCGTCGACCACAATGCACCACAAGAGGGTTAACAGGGAACCCCCCTACGAGAGTACCCCCGAGCATCCAGCTTAATAGCTGGTCTGGCACGCCACACCTTGAAGTCTCTCGACAAATGACTTTTCGTGGGGCACTGCTGAAGGCACCCTCGATGTCCAAGAAGGTGCCCACAGCATACTTTTCCTGTTCCAGCTGCGGCTCCGATTTAACCGCGGCAGCATGGAGCGCAGTTTCCACAGAGCAGTCTGCCTAAAAGTCGTGCTTCCGTCTATGCAGCGGCGAGATCAGTTTCTGTAGCGTCTTCAGAGTGAAGGACGTTAAGCAGATCGGCCGAAAATCTTCAGTAGCAGTGTAGCCCTTCTTCCCAAGTTTGAGAATGAAGGACGCTCTGCCGCCTTTCCATGACGATGGCACGTGTTTAAGCACAATGCTTGCCCTAAATAGTTTCGTCAGTGTGATGACGACGAAATCCATGCCCTTTTGTAAGAGCATTGGGTAGACTCCATCCTTCCCCGATGAAATAAAGGGGCTGAAATTGTTCTCATATAATGTAATCAGAAACCTTCACAGAAAATTCGTGGCGTGCTCCAACTCATCTATGGTACCGTAGCTTGTGGGAACGTCCGCAAGCCTGTCTTTGAGTTCCTCTTTATATGAATCCCAAAGTGTATTTCTGGGGTTTCTGATCTTCGAAACTGACGGTTTTCCTAGAGCTAACTGAAACAAACTATATTTGTGGTCCAAGAGAGACTCCTCGACGGATCTTGCTCCTTAGTTCTTCCGGGTATAAAGTCAAATCGAGAACCTAATTCCTGTTTTTAATCTGGAATGTGTGAGTATCACCACGATTAAGGATCTCCAGCTCAGTGCCCGCTAGGTATTCAATTATATCTTTTTCTCTGCCGTTGATATTTGTGCTATCCCATACTTTATGGTGAGATTTTGATCACAGCCCAACAGCAGAGAAATCCTATTCTCCTGGCAATGCCGAATTCGGGCCTTGATCTCTCTTGGAAGTGGGCTCACTTCAGCGTCGACTAGGAAATAAGCCGTGGCGATATATACCTCTAGTCTTTCTCCGCTTCTGCTCCTGAGTCTCGTCCTAATAACGGTTAGGTCCCTTGAGCAGAGCTTACGAAACGAAATCGCATCCATACCATTGTCGGCTATGCATTCAATTGGTGCTTTTTCTCGTCGACCTTGAATATGGAGCCACACACTCTTGAGCCACTAATCCTTCTCCTGTATAACCATGGTTCTTGGATTGAAGCAATCTCTGTTTGATCTACTGCCAAACGCCTGGTTAGAACCCCGGAGGCGCCTTTGCTCTGCTGCAAATTTATCTGCATCATTGAGATTCCCATCTCAGCCATTAGTAGACTAAATCGGGACGTTCTTTGGAGTCCTTTCTCCTCTTACCCGTAGACCGAGCCAGAGGAGTTGCTCCAGAGGATGATGCGATATCTAAGGCCCCTTGTCAGAAGCCATGGTTGTTTTGAATGAGCCGTGCTCTGAGACCATCAAAGTTCTGGACACCGCTATGGTATTTCCTATTTAAAGAGAAACCAATAATATCTCTTTCAACCGTGGCAACTTGGTTGTTGCCATCGGTTTTAATTATCTCCACCGTTTCTTTAAAGATGGACCCTGAGGAGCCGTCCCCCTTTGGCAGTAGGTTACATGAGGGGCCCGTAGCCCTCGTTGTTTTTGGTTATTTCGTGTTGATAAGCCATGTTGGTACCGCGAATAGCTAGGGAAATCAAGAACAGTCCCGGCAGAACCGTGCTCGCAAAAAGGAGGCTCGACTAAGGAATTTGACCTAATATCCCAAAGTCTCCGTTACCAAGAATTCGGTAACATTGGTGCCAATCAGCCCTGGACACGGCGATCACGTCATGGCTTGGAGGCATGAGAACTCGCGCCATCAATATTCCAGGAGGCTTTTCTATTAACTCCTGGGAGGATCGCTCCTTAGTTCAGATCCCGCAGACTACGGTCCATCAGTTCCCCACAGCAGCCACACTTCACGATTCAGTCCCTCTAGTTCACCATCTCCAGGTCTCTAGTCCGATTAGACGCTTAAGTCCTACCACCAGCTACAAGGCACGTGATCCCAAGGGAGAGGTCGCGGACTGGTATTTTGATTTAAAGAATTACGTCAGACATGCCCAGTTAGGGAAAATTCCCGCCCGGAACACATGTTCCGCGTCCACCACTATTTCCTCTGGAGAGCGGGATGGTGGCAAAAGCGGGCGAGAGTCTCTCATCTGTGACTTCACAGTGCACCGTAGATACGTCACGTGACGTAAAAGAGAAGAGATTCTCGCTTGCCTCGACCACGACTCCCGCTCTCCAGAAGAAACAGTGATGGACGCGGATCATGTGTTCCCGGCGGAAATTTCCCCTATCTGGGCATGTCTGCCTGAGATTTTAAAGAAGAATAAAGAAGGCTAAACAATTTGAGGTCATGTTAGTGTTTTGCACCGACAAATTGGCATTTAAAAAAATCATTATAATTGGAACAATATTTGCAATTTTTGGAAAGTTTAAGATTATATTAATGTTTTTCACAGAAACAAGGTTTTTCAAAAACAAATATCATGATAATAGGAGCAAGATTTAGAATGTTTTAATAATTTTTTATTATTTCTAGGGTTTTCGTCAGAACTTGGTGTTTTTAATTTTAAAAATTATATTTCGAAGAAGATTCATGAATTTTCAAAATCTTAGGTTCTGTTAGCGTTTTAAAGAAAAAATTAGTATTCTAAGTCAAAAATCATTGTAAATTTAAACAAGATTTAGTATCCTTGAAAAGTTTCAGATTTTTTTAGTGTTTTCCGTCAGAAATTGGTATTTTTATTTAAAAAAATTAAATTTCAAAGAAGATTCAAAATCCTCAAACATTTTAGGTAACGTTAGCCCTTTACATCGAAAAATGGCTTTTTAAAACAAAAATCATTATAATATGAACAAGACTTAGAATATGTTAATAATTTTGGACTGTGCTAGTGTTTTTCGTCAAAAATGTTTATTTCCAATTTGAAATATTAGATTTCAAAGAAGATTTTCCAATTTTAACAATTTAAGGTTATTTTAGAGTTTTACTGCATATATACAATCTTCAACAAAATTGGTATTTTGTTAGTGTTTTTTGTCAAACATTGGTATTTTTATTTTCAAAAAATTAAGTTTCAGTGAAGATTTACCACTGTTAACCGTTTTAGGTTATGTTAGCGTTTTACTCCAAAAATTGGTATTTTGAAACAAAAATTATTATAATTTGAACTAGATTTAGAATCTTCAAATATTTTTGGATTATTTTAGTATCTTTCGTTGGAAATTGGTATTTTGAAATAAAAAAAAAAGTATTTCAAATAAGATTCACCGTTTTCAACAATTTCAGGTTATTTTAGTGTTTTACACCAAAAAATTTCTGTTTTTTTTATACAAAAATCATTAGATTGAAATTAAATGATTTTTATTAAAAATCATGAAATTTACAAGCTTGAGCAATTTCGGATTTTTTAAGTGTTTTAATTTACATTTATTATTATTACATTTTTTTTTTAATTTTAAGTGTTTTCCGTCGGAAATTGTAATTTTTATTCAAAAATCGCTAGATTTCAAAGTTAAGATTTATCATTTTTTAACAATTATAGGTAACATTGGCGTTTTACATCGGAAATTGGTATTTTCCGACAAAACTCAATATAATTTAAACAAGATTTAGAATCTTTTAAGAAAAATTTTCAGTATGTTAGTGTTTTTCGTCGGAAATTGGTATTTTTTTAAATTATGTTAAAAAAAATATCAACAATTTTTTAACCATTTCAGTTTATTTTAATATTTTTCGTCGAAAATCAGCGATTTTTTTCCAACATTCGGTTTAAGAGAAGGTTTACAATTTTAAACAATTTTTTGTTATGTTATGTAAGTCTTTTATATCTAATTGCTATTTTTGATTAAAAAAAATCATATGGTTTCAAAAAAAATATATAAATTTTGAACATGAATAGGTTATGACAATATTTTTATTCTAAAATTGGTATTTTTATCAAAAATTCAACGGTTTGATTGTCTACCAACATATTGCAAAAAAATATTATTTATGTTAATTCTTAAATTGAGACAATAAATTCAATTCTAAGAGAAAAAATTATTTCTGTTTGCAGTTCCATTAATAAGAAAAAAGAGAAAACAGTACCCCTTTGGAATTATTTTATTTTGAGATTTCAATTCTTCCTTCTTTACTTTCTTGCCGGATTGAAAAAAACTGATACTGATTGGTTGAATGGATATTCTGTTGTCACTCTTGCTGGACATTGGGTTTTTCTTCCCTTCACGTAAGTAAAAAATAATCAATTAAAATTATAATATTCCTAATAATAATTTTAGAATCATATAGTTGTAATTATCTTACAGAATAATATTGACTCCTGAACAAACGAATTATTTTATAGTACATTTGTTTGGATTCATCTTCGATTTAACTATTGGATTTTTGATGATATTCGACAGAACTCGATTTCCAGCAATGATTTTTTGTGCTGCCTTTCACTTGATGAATTCAAGACTCTTTCCTATTGGTAATCTCTTCTTTTATTAATATTAATAATTTTTTTTCATTCAAAAATTATCATTAGAATCTTCATTTTTTTGCAGGAATGTTTCCTTATACATGTCTTGCAACAATGCCTCTTTTCTGTCACGTCGACTGGCCGAGGAAATTTGAAAAATGGTTCAAGTCCAGATTCACTTTTAATTTCGATTGGTACCCAAAAATATGGATATGGAAATTAATGGCTCCGACAGAAAAAAACAGTGAATATGATGAAAAGCAATTTAAAAGTCTGAAAAATAATGAAGAGACTGCAAGAGAAAGTGATGATGTTTTTACCATAAAAAAGGATGAAAAAGAAATCATGAAAGGGAAAGATGAAAGTGTAAAAAAGGAGACAAAATCTGTTTCTCTTTGGAAAAATGTTCCTCGAGAGGAGAAAAAAGTGACAAAGAAACAAAAATTTGTTGTTTCATTATTGCTTCTTCACATAGGATTGCAATTTTTTATGCCTTATTCACACTTCATTACCAAGGTACTATAAATTCGAAATTCTACTCAGGAACCGTACTTAAATCTTTTTAGGTATAAATTTTATTATTTGGTTGAAAATTTAACAATTTTTTTAAAATACATCTTTTTTCTGCTAATTCAACCGTTTTGTTTAAAATTCATATTTTGTTGCTGATATGTCAACTGAAGTATTTTTTGGATGAAAAATATTTTTTCTGAAAATTTTTCTTTTTAATTTAAAAGTTCATATTTTTTTAGTAGAAATATTGCATCTTTCTTTGAAAAAATTCAACTATTTTGTTAAATATTCAAGTAGTTCCTGGAAAATTTACTTTTTGTTTAAAATTTGCATTTTTCTGTAGAAAAGTATATTGAAATCTATTTGGATGAAAATTCAACTCTTTTTGAAAATTTGTCTTTTTGATGAAAAAAATTCACCTGTTTTAATAGAATTATCATTTTTCTTGGACAAAATGCAACTGTTTGGTTGAAAATTTAACAATATTGTTAAAAAGTCATACTTTCTGGTTGAAAATTCTGCTGTTTTGTTGAAGATTCAACTATTTTGTAGAAAATTTAATTTTTGGTTAAATTTAATATTTTGGTATTGAAAAGAGGACTGAAATCTTTTCTGGATGAAAATCAACAATTTTTTTGAAAAATGTTTTTTTTCTTATTAAAAATTCATCTGCTCAACTATTTTTTTGAATTTTTCAATTTTTTTTTATTAAAAATTCATCTGTTTTAAGCAGCCCTATGCATCGACCGTGTAGGTGATAAAATTTTTTTCGTTTGCTATTATAAAAACTGAACTGCAAATCATAACACTTAAAGTGAAACTTTTTTGGATTTAAAACTTTCAAAATTGAAGCCTAATTTTCTAATTTTGAACGCTTAATTGATAAGTAATTGTTAAAAATTTTATAAATTGTACAATTTAAAGATTTTAAAAAATATATAAATCCTCACTATCATTTTCAATTCTTTTACTTGAAGAATAAATCAACAAATGCATCAATTTTAAAAAGTCATATCTTTTTAAGCAATTTTAAGTTAGAAACATTAAAAATTAAGAGATTAATTTTTTTAACACTTTTTAAAATAGAAGTAAAATTATATTAATTTTAGGTCCTTAAAAATTAATAATTGTTGAATTGTTATTCATACACCAAAAATTGTTTCAAAACCTATGTTCAATATTCTCTTAAAATTATTATTTAAATAGAAAATTATTTAAAATTTTTCCAGGAATCTCAAGAAAATTTTTGTATTGTCTTGAAAACTCTCAAAATCGTTGAACAGCTTTAAAATTTTATTTCATAATGTTAAAAAATGTAAATTTTGCTTTAGATTTTGTGGAATATTTCCAAATTTCTAATTGTTTTTCAAATTCTTTTAAATTTTCCAAGTTTTTTCTTCAAATCATCCTATTTTTTCCTAAAACATTTATTAAATACTGGAAAATTGAAAAAAAAAAATCACTTAAAATATCCCTAATAATTTTTTGACAATTGTTGATGCCTTTTGAAATATTTTGTAATATTCTGATAAAAAATTTGTTTCCAAATAAAAAGTTATTTTAATTTTTTTCAAGAATCTTAAGAAAAACTATTCCATTATTTTTAAACTTTTCAAAACCCTCGAAAACTGCAAAATTTTATTTTGAAATCTTCATAAAATGTTTTGCTTCGATAACATTTAAAGATTAATTTTAGCTCTCTGAAATTTTATTTTGATTTATAATTGATCATTTTATATAAGCAGTCAAACCTTGCTGAATATTAAAAATTGTTCCTTCTCTTAATTAAAAATTTACAAAATAAATGGGTTAAATCATTTTTTTTTTTTTTTTTTTGTAGAGTTACATCTTCAGTCGAAATTTCATCTATTTGGTTGAAAGTTGAAACTATTCTGTTTAAAATTAATTTTTCAACTGAAAATGTATCTTTTCTATTTTTTTAAGATTGATCTTTTTTAGTTGATAATCCTCCTTTTTGGTAGAAAAAAAAAATAATTTTCTTGATTTAAAATTTTATTTTTGTTGGATAAAAATGCATCAGTTCCGTGGAAAAATAATTTTTTGCTGAACTCATTTTTTTTTGTAAATTCAATTTTTGTAGAGAAAAATCGTCTTTTGGCTTGAAGGTTCAAAAAATCGTCTTTTTGGTTTTAAGGGCATGTGACACAGCCAAATACCTACATTACCGACCTCACTTTTTCAATTTTCTGAATTTTTTTTTGAATCTAAGAACTTTTTTTGTAATTAAAATATCGGGCTGAAACTTTGGAAAATGTATGAGAAGACAATAAGCTACGTTTACGTACCTTATTCGAGGATGAACTTCGCAAAAAATTATTTTCGAAGAAATTAAAACTGGGTGCATTTTTTGAACCTGAGAACTTTTTTTATAAGTGAAATATCGGCTTCAAACTTTGAGAAATGCAAGAGCCGACAGTGAAGTACGTTTATGTACATCATTTGAGTATAAAAGATGCAAAAAGAAAAATTCCAACTAAATGTCAACAACGCTTGCCAGTTCGGTCGGTATTCGCGATGAGCACGAAAATGCGAAGTCTGGCGGCCACTGAACGAGGCCAATAGCGATTTCAATACTTACATAATTCAACATTGAAACAACATATTTCACTCAACTTTTATGCTGGACACAACTTTCAAAAAATATTATTGTAAGAACACCGGATCATCAATCTTTGACAGCGTGGACCCCATATTTCAGATGTAGACGAGTCAGCTGATAGAGCCTCGATTAGTGGCCGCCAGACTACGCATTGTCGTGCCCATCGCAAAAATACCGACCGAACTGGCAAGCGGAACCGGAGTTGACACTTAGTTGGAATTTTTCTTTTTGCATCTTTTGTACTCAAATAATGTACATAAACGTACTTTACTGTCAGCTCTTGCATTTCTCAAAGTTTGAAGCCGATATTTTACTTATAAAAAAAGTTCTTAGGTTCAAAAAATGCACCCAGTTTTAATTTCTTCGAAAATAATTTTTTTGCGAAGTTCTTCCTCGAATAAGGTACATAAACGTAGTTTATTGTCTTCTCATACATTTTCCAAAGTTTCAGCCCGAAATTTTATTTACAAAAAAAGTTCTTAGATTCAAAAAAAAATTCGGAAAATTGAAAAAGTGAGGTCGGCAATGTAGGTATTTGGCTGTGTCAAATACCCTTAAAGAACTTTTTTTTATAAATTTCATGTTTTTTGATTTAAATATAAACTATGACATTTTTTTATGGGAATTTATATTTTTAGGTTGAAAATTAAACTATTATGTTAAAAATTGAATAATTTTGTTGAAAAATTAAATATTTTATTTAAAAGCCACCCTTGTATAGTAAACCAAATTTCTTTGTTTAAAATAAATTAATAAATTGGAAAATTGGCAATTTTCGACAACTCAGTTCAATTTTCAACAAAAAAGATCATTTTTGAGCAAAATAGTGGAATTTAATAACCACATAGTTGAATTTTTGACCAAAAAAAATGTATTATCAACCAAACAGACCAAATAGTTGAACTTTCAACCAAAAGTGAGGAATTTTCAAAAAAATACTTGAATTTTTTAACAAATATTTGAATCTTCAATTTTTTTTGAGGCAGTTGAATTTTCGTTCCAAAAGGACAAATTTTCTAGCAAAAAAGACGAATTTCTAACATAATAATTAAATTTTCAACAAAATAGTTGAATTTTTAACAAAATAATTGAATTTTCCACAAAATTTTTGAATGTTCAACTAAAATGAGGAATCTTCAACAAAAAAATAATTTTTTAAGGAAGATGTTTGTTAAAATTTGAGGAAATAGTGGATTTTTCATTAAAAAAGGATTAATTCTCAACAAAAAATATGATAATAGATATTTCGTATAAGGAGATTTCAGTTTTAAATCAATAACAATCGAATTTAACGTAAAAGATAAATTTTTAACGAAAAATGTAATAGTTGATATTTCAACCAAAATAGTTAAATTTTTACAAAAAAAAAAAAGATCAATTTTTTTACCAAAAGAGATGAATATTTAAACCAAAAAGTTTTTTAAGATAATAGTTAAATTTTAAACTAAAAACGAAAAATTTTCAGCCAAAAATGTAATAGTTAAATTGGCAGTTGAAAAAAATTATTTTCAACAAGAAAAAAACATTTTCAACGGAAATAAAAGAATTTTCAATCAAAAAAGAAAGAATTTTCAACTGAAAAAGATGAATTCTCATTGAAAATTAATTTTCTATTAAATTGTTGAATTTTCAAATAAAAACAATCAATTTTTAAACCAATAATGGAATTTTCAGTTGAAAAAATTAATTTAGAAAACATTAAAATCGAATTTTCAACAAAATAGTTGAATTTTCAACTAAATAATTAGATCTTTTTAACGAAGTAGTTAAATTTTCAACCAACTAGTTGAAGTTACAACCAAAAAGGATGAATTCTCAATGGAAAATATATTAGTTAATTTTTTGTTAAAAAACATATTTAAAAAGTTACACGGAAACTTAGATTAACCGAGAGATGAAAAAACATTGATGTTGATAGATAAAGGATAGAATGGGATAGAGAAGAGGGCATTGAAAGAATAGACAGGTATTCAGATTAGAAGAGAGATAGTAAAATAGTGGCGTGGATAGAAAAAGGATAGGGTGAGATAGAGAAGAGGGGATTGGAAAAGATAAACATTGACAGATTTAGTATAGGATGAGATAGAGAAGAGGAGATTGATAGATGATAGAGAAGATTGAAAGAG
>CAKNXH010063150.1:17412-40266 GCA_932178445.1 Andricus quercusramuli
AAAAATTACCCTCTTACATTTCAATAAAAAGATGGAAAAAGGTTCCCCCTTTCAACTT
Source organism: Andricus quercusramuli (assembly GCA_932178445.1). NCBI lineage: Eukaryota > Metazoa > Arthropoda > Insecta > Hymenoptera > Cynipidae > Andricus > Andricus quercusramuli. The sequence goes on from CAKNXH010063150.1 coordinate 17,471, forward strand.
AATAAACTGCTAGAAAGAGAAATTGGTCTCTTCCAATTAAGAATGAAAAATGAAGAAAAAATTTCCCTTCCGTCTACATAAAAATGTTGGAAACAAAAAGTTACCTCTGTCAGTTAAAAAAAATTGAAAGTAAAAGATTTTCCCTTAAACTCAATCAAAATGTTAAAAAGAAAAAATGTCTTCCAATTCAGAAAAAAAAAATTCCATCCCTTTCTAACTCAAGAAAAAAAAATATAAACAAAAAGGCCTCTTCCAACTAAGAAAAAACATAAAACCAAAATTTCCTTTTTTCCAACTTAAAGCTGTTAAGAATAAAAAATGATCCTTCTTTCGATTCATAAAATATTGAAAACCAGTTCAATAAAAATGAAAAGCTAACGAGAACTAGAAAATTTCCTAATTATAAAATTCCAGAATTCAAACAATTAAAAAGACTATTCTTCAATAAATATTATTTATTGATGAAAATTACAATAATCAAACATTGTTGTCAAGCAACATTTTTTAAATGTTTGAATATTTTCAAATTATTGTTTGAATTTTAAATAACAATATTTGAAAAAAATACATTTCTGGATGAAAAATTTTGTTTGAAAACGTGCATAGCTTTTTTTAAAATTAAAAAAAAAAACGTTCTGCAAAATCGAATTTTCAATTTGATAGAAATAAAAAAAAAGAAACCAATGCTCAATTGAATTTTGCAAAGTTTGTTTGGAAAATTTTATTAGGTACGGAGAAAATTTAGGGAGTAGTTTTTCTTCCGTTTGAGGCGTACGTATTTTTACATTCATTGTTTTATACATTTATACAGGATTATTATTATTTTCAATACAAGCAATAATTTTTAAAAACTTTGAACATTACAAAAAAATTTTGTTGAGAAAAATATTTTACTATTGTATTTTTAATAGATAAATAATATTTATTTGAGAAAAAAAAATAATTTTTTAATTATTTAAATTCAGGAATTATGTGGTTCGGATATTTTTCAATTTGGGATTTTAATATTTCGGTAATTTTATAATGTCGGGAATTTTATTATTCGGGAATTTTACATTTCGGATAAATTACAGCTGATTTATAAAACATCCGAAAGAGAAAATTCCCGAATTAGAAGAATTGAAAAAATTGTTTTAAATAAATATTATTCATTCATTCATTTATTTACATTACAATTATCAAATATTTTTATCAAAGACATTTTTTTCAATGTTTGTAGTTTTTAAACATTATTATTCAAATTCAAAATAACAATAATTGTATAAAAATTGTATACAAAACAAATTAAAAATCTTTCACTTCATTAACGAGTGACAAAATTTCTCCCATACATTTTCTGAACCTAACAAAAGTTTCCTAGAAAAACATTGCAGGATTCAATTCATCAACGAATTATCTCGAAGTTTATTTTTATTTTTTTCTTGATTAAAAATTTGATTTTTGTAATTTTTCTAAATACTATGCACATTTTCAAACAAAATTTATCATTCAGAATTTTTTTTCAACTACTGTTAGTTTAAATTTAAACAATAATTTTTTAAAAAATCAAGCAGTAAACAATTTCAAAATTCTTTAAATTGTAAATGTTCATTTAAAAATCAAGACCTAAAATGTAAAAATTTTTAATAATAATAATTTCATAACTAAAAAGTTAACTATTGAACATAACTTTAAGAAAATTCAAATCGAACCTATTTTAAATTGCATCATATCATGTGATATGAAATTTGTCATATTTCAAGTGATTGGATAGATTTATCTTATAAAAATTTGTAAAATTCCCATAATATAAAACTATAATTAAAAAATGTATCAATAAATTTTAACTGAAAAATTGAAAACTTATCGAAGAATGAAACGAAACTAAATGTAACATGAATCCAAATAAAAAAAAACACTTCTAAAATATAAAATTCAATAAAATTTTATATTCTCAGATATAAACTGGAAGAAATTCAGCAGCACGTATATACGTGGTCGAATTATTCTGACGTTTATTTCGTGGCTGATTACCCTGGAATGCAAAAATTAAACTTTGTGGATGAGGAGCTAACAAATGTCTCTTTGAGTGTGATAGAAGGAAAAGTATCATATACAGAAGAAGGAAAAAACAAAAAAGTAACAATTCCTGAAGGAGGAGCCTTCAAAGTGCCCACTGGAAAATTTCACGAAATAAAAGTTATCAGCTCGGTTCCAGCTTGTTATATGTACACCTTCATAAACCGGACTGAACAGTATTTAAAAACCAACAGGTAATAATTTTATAAACTATAAGTATCACTACTAGAAACTAAAACATTAGGGTGGCCCAAAAAAAAATTATTTGTTTGTCGTTCTCTCACCCCTGTATTTTCTTTCATTGGCAGTAAAAATGATTGTACAAGTTTTTATAATTTGAAAAAATGGTTTAGGGGCAGTTTTTTTATCTGAATTAGAAAACTATAAATTGAGCCGTCGGATGCAATAACCAGCCCGGCGCTCGAAAACGCGTAAAAGTATTGTCCGATCGTCTCAAAAAAAAGAAAATTTTCAAAATCGAAAAACAAATTTTGGAAAATGCAGAATTGTAGAGAATAAGGGAATGAACATTTTTCCTATTGGATATTTTTTTGCTAAACGTTTATTTTTAATAATAAAAACGAAATATTGAAAAAAAGATTCTCCCTGATTTAATCAAATTTTAAAACTTGAATCGTTCTAACTCGGCCGAATATCATTAAAATGAGTTCTTATTTGCAGCACGTATTCAAAATACTCTAGCGATGCCTAGGAAATCATGAAAAAGTGGAATATCGCTTATTGTTCATTCATTTTTAATTGCAAAATGAGGTCAATCGATAACTGTGTTTTCTTGATTTCGCCGGTAAAACGTATCTAGGCAACTTCGACTTTCAAACAAATTCCAGTGAGTGATTTGTTCAGCAATATTGAATGAGGTTTTTTGAAAAATCTTATATCGATTCGTTACAAATTTACTGAGATATTCAGATTTGGAAAAAGTACTCTACGCCCGCCCGCGCAGTTAGCTAATGCGTCGCGAGGACTGCTCTGTCTGCCCGCGCTAACAGCGCGGGCAGACGTCGAGTACTTTTTCAAAAGCTGAATATCTCAGTAAATTTTTCGATTTTGAACATTTTCTTTTTTTGAGACGATCGGACAAATAATAATTATTAATGGACAATTTGACCTCATGACTTTTTACACCATTTTTAATGGTTTAAATAAATGTAACTTATTCAAAGAATTATTTTTTTTTTTTCAAAAAATATATAAAATAATCGTATCTTCTGAATTAAATGTTAATAAATATTGTATGTAGCTTATTGTTCAATCATTAAAAAGTAAAAAGATATAGATCCTATCCTTTTGAATCATTTTGAATCTTTATGATCGAAATAGATAAAGAAAATGTATCCCATTCTATCTCTTTGTCAATCTAAATTCGCGTCTATCTTTTTGAATCCTCTCTTTTTTATCTCATCCTATAATTTATCTATCCACGTCAATCTTTTTCTATCTCTCTATTAATCTAAACTTGTGTTATCTTTTCCAATCTCCTTTTGTCCATCTCTTTTTATCCTCGATCTATCCACGTCAATCTTTTTCTATCTTTTTTATATATGAATTCACGTCTTTCTTCTCCAATCTCCTTTTCTCTCTCATCCTATCCTACTTCTATCGACGTATCTTTTTCTATCTCTCTATCAATCTAAACTACCATTATCTTTTTCAATCTCTTTTTCCCTATCTCTTCTTATCCTCGATCTATCCGCGTCAATCTTTTTCTATCTTTTTGTCTATATAAATTCACATCTTTCATTTCCAATCTCCTTTTCTCTATCTCATCCTAAAAAAATATTGACGAGTATAGATGAAGGGCAAGATAAGATCAAATAAGAGGGGCTGAAAAAGATTGACAGAACTTAAGATTGATAGAGATATGGAAAAAGATTGACTTGGACAGATGAAGGACAGGATGAGATAGAGAAGAGGAGATTGGAAAAGAAAGATGTGAATTTAAATAGACAAAAAGATAGAAAAAGATTGACGTTGATAGATGCAGTATAGGATGAGATAGAGAAAAGGTGATTGGAAAAGAAAGACGTGAATTTATATAGACAAGAAGATAGAAAAAGATTGACGCGGATATATTGAGGATAAGAAGAGATAGGGAAAAGGAGATTAAAGAAGATATAGGGAGTTTGGATTGATTGAGAGATAGAAAAAGGTTGACGTGGATAGAATCCGGATGGTATGAGATAGAGAAAAGAAGATCGGAAAAGAAAGACGTGAATTTATATAGACAAAAAGATAGAAAAGGATTCACGTCAATAGAAGCAGGATAGAATGAGATAGAGAAAAGGAGATTGGAGAAGAAAAACGTGAATTTATATAGAAAAAAAGATAGAAAAGGATTGACGTCGATAGAAGCAGGATAGGATGAGATAGAGAAAAGGAGATTGGAAAAGAAAAACGTGAATTCATATAGACAAAAAGATAGAAAAAGATTGACGTTGATAGAAGTAGGATAGGATGAGATAGAGAAAAGCAGATTGGAAAAGAAAGATGTGAATTCATATAGACAAAAAGATAGCAAAAGATTGACGCGGATAGATCGAGGATAAGATGATATAGGGAAAGGGAGATTGAAAAAGATCAAGGGAGTTGAAAGAGAGATCGAAAAAGATTGACGTGGATAGATAAAGTATAGGATAAGGTAGAAAAGAGGATTGAAAAAGATATGCGTGAATTTAGATTGACAAATAGATACAATGGAATACATTTTATCTATCTATTTCTATCATAAAGATTCGAAATTATTCAAAAGATAGATAGACTAAGGGATAGAAAAAGATAAGTCTTCGGTCACGAAGAATAGAGAAAGAGATTGAAAAAGATTAAAATTCGTGATAGATAGATAGACTAAGGGATGGAAAAAGATAAGAGTCTTCGGTCACGAAGGATAAAGAAAGTGATTGAAAATTATTAAAATCCTTAATAGATAGATAGACTAAGGAATAGAAAAAGATAAGAGGCATCGGTCACGAAGGATACAGAAAGAGATTGAAGAAGATTGGAATTCGTAAAAGATAGATAGACTAATGGATCGAAAAAGATAAGAGTCCTTCGTGACGTAGGATAGAGAAAAAGATAGAAAGTTATTGGGATTAGGGATAAGAAGAGATAGCGTTTTAGGGATGTAAAGTGACCCATTGAGAGATAGAATAGTTCTATCTTTCCCTATCCCCAAATTTCTATCTTTTCCAATCTTTTTATTTCCAGCAGGGGTCTGCCCGCGCTGTTAGCTAATGCGTGGCGAGAACTGCTCTGTCTGCCCGCGCTAACAGCGCAGGCAGACGTTGAGTACTTTTTCTAAAGCTGACTATCTCAGTAAGTTTTCAACGAATCGATATCAGATTTTCCAAAAAAACTTAATTCAACATTGTTGAACAAATCACTCACTGGAAGTTGTTTAAAAGCCGAAGTTACCTAGATACCATTTACCGGCGAAACCAAGAAAACACAATTATCGATTGACCTCATTTTTCAATTAAATATTATTGAACAATAAGCGGTTGTTATTAGCGTTGGGCTGGTTATTGCATCCGACGGCTCAATTGGTAGTAGTTTTCTACTAATTCAATTAGCTTCGAGAATTTAATGAGAGTTTATGAGCATTTTGAATTAGGATTGAAAAAGTTTTATTTTCTATCTTTATTAATAATAATTACATTATTGAAATTCCGCGGGAAAATGCATCGATTCAAATTTTAAAGGACGCTAAATTTAAATGATAAAAGAAGTCAAAGTAATAGAAACCATATTATTCGCATTAAGCAGTGTCTTATTCAGGGTTGCTATAATATTCCAATTTATAAATTCTTCTTGGCATAAAACCAACTATACACCTAGAAGATTAATAATATTAATACAAAATCAATTTTGTTTCTAAATATATTTAAAACAACTTTTATTTATGTTTTCAATTTTTAACTGAAACGATGAATCTTCTTCAACCAAAAATATTATTTTTTAACCAAATAGTTAGTTGAATTTTCAACTCGAAAAATTAATTTTCTACCAAAAAGACTCATTTTCAACAAAGTACATGAATTTCCATCTAAAAAAATCAATTTGCAACAAAAATTCGAAGAATTGAATTTTTATTCAAGACAATCAATTTTCAACCAAAAACGAAAAGCGCGGGCTATTTAAAATATTGGAAGATTAAAAGTTTATAATAATATTTAAAAATTTTTAAATATTATATGTTACATTATTAATAAATTATGTTAAGAAATTAGGTATTTCTCAGATTCAATTCAATTAAATTTTTTTGAGTAAAAACTTTTAAAATATTTATCTTTATTATTGTTGATTTCAAAAAGACCCGCGCTTTTTGGTACATGCGCAGCTGAAAAAGTTGCGATCCGTGAAGTGGGAAGCACACACTTTTGCATAGCGAATAAGCACAAGGCATAACGCACAAGAGAACACGCTTTAACGCAAACGAATCCGCATAGTTGCTTCCTATGCACGGAGCTTTAGCAGGCTAGCGGCATGTGTCGCCGACAAGCATTTCATAACCTCAAACTGTAAAATGTTAACGTAAAAATTGTGAAAACTGTTTTTCGTGGACAATTATTCGAATATTTCTAAAAGTAAGGGATTTGATGTTAAATATTTTCTTCGTCTGTTTTTGCTTATGAAACAAGATTTAAGATCGTCTGTTATAAGCGGCTGCAGATTGCACAAGAGGGCTGCAGAATGCATGAAAGTTCAACGTTACAAACTTTTCGACGCCTTCTGCGCCATACCGTGCGAGAATCACAGCGATTGAAATTGAGCCCTGTAATTGGTTGAGAACCTTGTGCGCTATGCATCATTCGCTGCGCAAAAGTGTGTGCTTCCCGCTTCAAGCGGAGCGCACGCACATTTGCAAGTGAATAAGAACAAGGCACAACGCACAAGAGAACACGCTGCAACGCACACGGATCCGCATAGCTGCTTCCTATGCACGAGGCTTTAGCGGGCTAGCGTCAGGTGAACACTTTTTTTCGTGGACAGTTAATCTAAAATTTATAAAATGAAGTCATTTGATGTGAAATAACTTTGTCTGTCTTTAATTATGAAACAGTATTGACTCAAGACTCTTGCAGTAGCCATGCATTATGCGCTGCGCAAAAGTGTGTGCTTCCCGCTTCTCCGCGTTGTGGGAGCAGCAGCGTGCATACGTCTGCGCTATATCAGAGACGCCATTTTCTTTTATCCGTTTATTCAAATTAAATCTGAAATTGAAGGGTTTTTTCACAAAACCGTTTTAGTGCCACTTTTTGCAAAACACATTTTATTAACTCAAAAATTCTCTGAAATTCCAGCACACATTTTTGTGAGCAAAATTTCAGTTTTTAAATTGTTTAAAAAAGTGAAATACGTGAAAACTAATAGCGATATTCGATTCAACAATTTAAAAAATAACTTTTCTCCTGAAAAATTATCTTATAGTTTTTGTACTAATAATTTTACAATGATTTCATGAGAGAACAATTTCTTTTTTACTTTTCACAAATCGAGGGTGGTTTTCCCATTTTCAAGCGTAGTATTCATAATAAAATTAGGGTGAAATTATTTTTAGTGATATCGACCATCATTTTATTGCCATAAATATTTTTTTGCACCACCGTATTAGACATATATGGTTTTTAATGATTAATTAATAATAAAACAATGATTAAATTTTTTAGAATGGATGATTCGTCAGAAATTGAAACAAGGACTCCTCTCTTCAAAAAAGTGACGCAAGAAATGGAAGAAAATGTAAAAGCCTGGTTGCGAGCTCTGATCCACATAAAAAATGGTTTTCTTTATATTTTGTTTAATAATTCATCGCTCCAGAGAAATACAATTCAAACTGATATACATCTGTAGAGGAATGGATTTACGGAATTGCATGCAATTAAAAATTATAATAGACAATTTTTAAACAATATTTCCAGATTATTTCCAGATTTTCCAGAAACATTTAAGAATTTTTAGAGGATTTTCGAAAATAGAAGAATAATGAGTGGGTTCACAGAAAAAACTAAAGATAAATTTTGTTGCATGTAAAATGTTCAGCTGTTAAAGATTACATGATATTTGGCGAAAGTTTATCTTACAATGGAATAAAAGCTGTCGTCTGCTACGTCCTTCGCAGTGCTTCGCAGCAATGGAAGAACGGCAAAGTATACGTGAAAACTTGAAAAGCTATAAATCAGGACACTAGATTTAGAACAACTTTTTACTTACCTAATTGTTATTTAAAAAATAATTATACTTTATATATGCTTCCTGCCATAGTCGGTATTGTAGGTTAGAAACAAAACCAAAAATTAGGAATCGAATTATATTTGAAGTTGGAACATTCATTCAGTGGCGGATCTAGGTATTTGCCGCCATTGGACTGACAGAATTTGCTGCTCTTGAGGCTAACAGAAATTAACTACTCGATTTTGAATCTGCAGTAAGACATGTACCCGAAAGTTTTGGGTAGGAATTCATAAACGAAACAATCCGAAATCTGTATTAGATCCAATCCAAAAAAAAGTTCTCAATTTCGTTCGATCGAAATTGGTTAAAAATTAATGCGACTCAATACGAACTTCCAGTCCGAATCATTCCAAACCAAATTTGCAATCAGAATGAATCCGAACTCGGATTGACAAACCGATTTTCAATCTGAATGAATCCAATTCAATCCGAACTCGGATTGATTCCGATTCATTTGGATTGAAAATTTGGGTGGAATTGAACCAGATCAATTTTTTACCGATTTCGATCGAACGAAATGTAAAACTTTTTTCGGATTCGTTCAGATTGATTCGGGGTTAGTTTGGATACAGATTTCGGAAACAAACCCGAAAGTTCGGGATGACTAGCCAAGCTTAAAAAAAATATTGGACTAGTCGTCCTGAATATCGAGACAAGACACTGTGTAAGTTTAAATATTAATTAATTAAAAATCAATCCTAATGTAAAAGTTCATTTCAAGTTTCAATTTCGATTTCAGTCTCAAAAATGGTTTTATGAATGAAATGTCACTATGTTCTGAAATCTATAACCAAATTGAAATGCAGGATCTTCATGCCTAATTTAAAAGTTTAACCAAATTAAAATATTCAAATCGGTTCGAAAATTCTTTTAAATTACGAGAATTCATACAGTAATAAGACAGGTATTTAAAAATAAATTATAAATACAAATTTTGTTCACAAAATAAAATGAACAAATAAGTGCAATTAAATAACACTTATATGGTAATTAGACTCTCTTTATTCAAGTTAGCAGAAGTTTTTTTGAGATGAAAAAATTCGAAAGAATAATTATGCATACCATATATTGGATGAAAGTACATAATTCATATTCAACGAAATTCTAAACAAAAAGTAGTGTTGACGATGTACTAGAGTTATCACAGGTTCGAGAATTAGAATTTAAACAAATATAATAATGAAATATTTTTATCAAGAAAAAAAATATTTTTAATGTTTAAAGTTTCTAAAATCATGGTTCAACTTTGAAATAACAATAATTGAAAGAAAAATATATTTCTGGATGAAAATTGTCTTCAAATATTGTTATTTTAAATTCATACAATAATTTTAGAAACTTTGAAAAAGAAAAATTTTTTTTTTTTTATAAAAACATTTGATTATTGTATTTTTAAGAAATAAATAATATTGATTGGAAAACAATTTTTTTATTGTTTCGGGAGTTTTATAATGCAAGAATTTTCCAGTTCATATATTTTATAATTTGGCAATTTTCAATTTCTCTAATATCATAAACTGTTTGGGAACTTTTTATTCGGGAATTTCATTATTTGGGAATTATATTATTCGGAAATTTTATTTTTTAGGATTTTCCAATCGTCCAAAAATTTTCATCCAAAAATGTATTTTTTCAATAATTTTTATTTTGAATTCAAACGATAATTTTAGAAACTTTGATCAGAAAAAAAAAATTTTTTTATACAAATATTTGATGATTGTATTTTTAATCAATAATATTGATTGAAACCCATTTTTCCATTGTTTCGGGAGTTTTATAATTCAGGAATTTTCCAGTTCGGATATCTTATAATTCGGCAATTTTCTATCGGGAATTTTTCAAATTCGGTAATATTATAAACTGTCAGGAATTTCCTATTTTGATAATATCATAAGCTATTCGGAAATTTTTTTTTCGGGAATTTTCCAGTTAGGGAAGTTTATTACATTTTGAAAAATTGTATTATTCGGAAAATTCCCAAATCGGGAATTTCAAAGAGTCATGAATTTTATCTTGTAGAATTTTTCAGTCGTCCAAAAATTTTCATCCAAAAATATATTTTCTCAATAATTGTTGTTTAAGTTTCACGCAGTAATTTCAAGAACTTTGAACATTACAATTTTTTGATAACAATATTTGATCATTGTATTTTTAATAAATAAATAATATTCATGAAAAAATTTTTTCATTTGTCTCAATTCGGGAATTTTATAAGAATTTTATAATAATTTTATAATTGGGGAATTTTCTAGTTATTTGGATATTCCAGAATTCGGCAACTTTATGTCAGGAATTTTATTATTCGGGAATTTTCCAATTCGGTAATATAATTATTCGGAGATTTTTTAATTCAGGAATTTTACAGTCTCGAGAATTTTTCAGTCTTACCGATTTCTCAAGATAAGTGTATTTGCATAAATTTTTCATTTCGAGAAAGCTATTCAATTAAATAATAAAATCATTACAAATTTTTAATGGATTTTATAATCTAATTGAATAGTTTCCAGAAAATAAAAAATAATATCCAAATACACTCAGGGTGAAAAACCATTTTTTTCTGAGATTTGAAAAAAATAAAGTTTTGTCCCAATGCAATTGGTATTATTGTTCATCCCTCAGCTTGCAGACATCTTTGATTTCACCCACCTAACCTGAAATACCTGATAGAATCAAAGATTCTTTTCCATCAATATTATCGTAATATAAAATGTTACCTACTGTGCAAAATTAGGATTTTCAATTTACATTCAATATTCTTGATAAATATTTATTTAATAGCTTTTTAAATTAAAATTTTACGGCTCAGGGTGGCCTCATACGTAACAAAAATTCTGAGTTCAAAAAAGTATTCAAAAAATGAAATGTTAAATAATAATAATTTGAAACATGAATTAAGGCCGATAGGAGTTGTAGTTGTTCAGAAATCATCTTTTAGCTTTGAAATTTTACTTCGTAAAAAGGCTTTTATATTGAACTGCAATACCGACGGATCTCGAAACTTTCAAAACGGAAATTCATATCTCATAACTTGTGAATTATGGTTAAGATCATAGTAAATATGGCGACTTTTTAGAATGTTGTCGAGTGCTTATTTATTGACAGTCATACAAAATATATAACCATTCGTGCGCGATAAGTGCAATTATTTTAAAAATGGAATGGTAATAAGTGCAATGTTTTTAAAAATCTCGTGTCCTCATTTCCAGACCAATTCCATCCATACTTCACACTGTTCTTTGCACTGCTGTGAACTACATAGCAGAAGACGCTTTTCTGTACTGACAAACAACTGCCAAATTATTCCGAGATGGTTTAAAAACACGAAATTATCTGAATTTCATGTAAAGTTTATTCGACCAGGTTAATTTTTGTTGCAGTGAAACTTTCGTCGGAAATCGATGTAAAGTTTATCTTCCGTTTTTTCTGTGTTGAGATCCTAAGTAAAAATATCCCCAGTTATGCAAAAAAAATCACTCTTGTCGATAAAAAAATCGCATTATACCCTCACAACAAAATGATATTCTTGGCATATCCCTAGGATATCTCGGCAGGATATGTGATATTCTGAAAAATGTCCCAAAAATCTCCCGGGATATCCGTGGCATATTCCAGGGATATCGAGATTTCCGCTCCTGAGGATATCGTGACAGAATATCCTAACGATATCCCGCAAGAATGTCCACAGGATATCCCAATACCGTAGTAAAACGTCCCACGAATATCCCGATATTATAATACAAAATTCTGCTGATATTCTAATTAATTACTAGGGGATTAAAAATTCAAGAAATAAAAAGGAATATACATATAAGAACAACAATTTTATTGCTTTTAATACATTTTTTATGTATATTTTACATGTACTAGGTACATGGAGGCTCGCTGGAGGTTATAGATATATCTGCGTGTCAATGGATAAAACTCATGAAAAATTTGATGTTTTAACTAATTACTTTTATTTTTCATTTTACTGAATAACAATTTTTGTTCATTACTTTTGTTACAAATGATTTGATTTCCATTTTCAACTAATTAAATGCATTAAAGTATATACATTTTGTGCACTTTTGAGGTTAAGTTAGCTGTAATGAAGAAAAGGCCGGTCGGCTTTTCGAAACTTCTGATCTTTTTAAACCTGCAGCTTGCACTGCTTGCATGCATGATTCATTGAGTATACTAATGTAAAATTTGTTTACCTTTTTTTATGATTTTGCCAAACTTTGATTATGCGGTCAACAACATGTCATAAGTGTTGAAAAAGACTAGACTGGAAAGTTCTGAAGACGGCTCTACATACTATCTTCGATTCTTATTTTTCGTAGCTTCGGGGAAATATATATATTTTTTAAATAATGTTGAGTTTGTTTATTCAAAGCACAGTGAGTATAAATTATTTGCAAAGGGTACATATATGAATTTTTTATAATATAAAAAATTATATTATTAGGATATCTTGGGACATCTTGGGGACATCATTGGCATATCCTGCATTTTAAATACGGGACATCGTAAGAATATCCTAGGATGTCCCGAATTATGGAATTTGAGATATCCCGGACTTTAAAAATTGGGACGTTAATGGGATATCCTCAGCATATTCTGAGATATCTTTGGGACATTCCAAGGATATCGAGATTTCCGCCCCGTAGGATATCATTCGTGATGTCCCTGGAATCTCCTGGGATATGCCTGCGATATCGTGGGAGATAAATGGGATATTCCACCGATATCCCTTGCTGTGAGGGTACATGCTCTAAATTGAAGATGTTTAGAATTAAGTAATTATAATTATTCACAATTTTTTTTCAATTTCATAATAAATTGTTCAAGAATGAAAATAAATTGAAGTTATAAATCAAGACAATTTTTTAAAAATTTAATTTTAATTTAATTAATTTAATTTTAATTTAATTTTAATTTAATTTAATTTTTTTTAAAAGCATCTTAAATTCTAAATCTGGAAAATTAAACGATTTTATATGCGAATTGTCAAATTTAAACATTTTACAATTGGAGGCGTACAATATTGAAAAAATGTAAATTTAAATTTAAAATAAATTTCAAATTTAAATGTTAAAAATAGGAAATAAAAAAAAAATAAAAAGTTAAACAAGACATTTTCAATTTAACAGCCTTGGGAATTGAACAATCTTCAATATTGTGGGCTGAAATTGTCATTTAATGAATTTTTTTAATTTTGGAAAATTTTAACGTGATGCAAATAAAAAATGTTAGCAAACTTACAATTCCAAATTTTATACTTTCAATTTTTGAACCATCTCAGATTGAAACATTGAAAATATCATTTCATATTTTGGCGTTGGATATTTAAAAATTCACATTTTAGGATTCAATATCAAACAGTTTTGTATTTGAAGTATTTAGCAATAAACAATTTTAAACTGAAGGACTTAAAAATATATAAAAATTACACATTTGAAAAATGGACAATTTTATGTGTTGGAATTCAAACAATTTTTATTTAAATCTAATCAAATATTTCCCAGCTATTATTATTAACAATGTGTACCTTATTTGGTCAAAAATCAGCATCTTTTTCAGTTATCAACGGCATTAGCTAAATGGGGATTCTCGCTTCATCGAGATCTCGAATGTTAAGCACGAACTGGTGCGGCTAGCGCTCGGGTGGGTGACCGTTCGTGATTTTCGCTCAGACGTATTTTCACTGTGCCAAATACTGTCGAGTGGATGGTGTGATTTCGAGAATGAATGTGGGCACTCGATGCTATTAAATGTCTATATCCAAACTCGCCCATCGGTAACCGGCTCGGGGATTTTGGTTTTCTGCAGTTTTCCACTTCTCTGACCAATTCTTTAGGCGAATTCGAGCGCTTCTGATAAAAATTCTAATAAAAATACTCTACTATTATACTTTTGGTTGAGAATTCATCGTTTATGGTTAAAATTTTTATCATTTGTTAATAATTTAACTATTTTGATTCAACAGCAACAACTTTGTTAAAAAATCATCCTTTTTGTTGAAAATTCAAATAATTTGTTGAAAAATTCTCTTTTTAGGTTGAATTCAACTCTTCGGTTAAAATTAACTTTTTTTTAATTCAAGAATTTGATTGCATTTTTTTTCACTGATAAATTTTACATGGTTGAAAATTCAACTCTTTTGTTGAAAATTGATCTCTTTGGGTTTTACCTTGTTTGTTAAAAATGCAACTCTATGGTTACAAATTTAATTATTTTGATGAAAATTTAACAATTTTATTAAAAAGTTATCCTTTTTGGTTGGAAATTCAACTATTTTATTGAAAGTTCCTCTTTTTGGATTGAAAATTCATCTAATTTGGTAGAAAATTTATATTTTGGTTTTGAAAGTTAAACTTTTTTGTAGAAAATTCAACAATTTGGTTGAAATTTAATTTTCTTCCTAATTGAAAAATCTTTCTTGGTTGACAATTCAACTCTTTCGGCAGAAACTTAAAAAAGTTTTAAAATGATCTGTTTTGGTTCAAGAGTCAACCATTTGGTTGGTGACTCGTTTTTTTTAAATTTAGCTGTTTCTGATTTAAAATAAATTTTGTATGTAAAAATATCAACTATTACATTTTTTATTAAAAATTAATTTCGTTAGTTGAAATTTTAACTTTTTTGGTAATAAATTTATTTATTCCATTTTTGGTTCAAATTATTTTTTTCTAGTTAGAAATTCAACTACTTGGTTGAATGTTTAACTACTTTATTGAATATGGATTTTTTTGTTGAAGATTCATCATTTTAATGGACAACACAACCACACAAAAAAAATTTCGGGTAGGGAGGTAAGACCATGTTTAATATAGGTTTTTGGGGTCGCTGAATCCGAATCTGTGGTTCCAAAAAAAACCAGCACGCCAGGGTTCTAACATGACCTCAAAAAACCTCATAAAAAATTGTTTTCGAGTCCGGGGGTCAGACCATGTTTATTACATGTTTTTGGGGTTGCTGAATCCGAATCTGAGGTCCAAAAAACCCAGCACGTCAGGGTTCTGACATAACTTCAAAAAACCTCATAAAAATTGTTTTCGAATCCGGGGGTCAGAACATGTTTATTATATGTTTTTAGGGTCGCTTAATCCGAATCTGAAGTTCCAAAAAAACCCAGCACGTCAAGGTTCTGACATGACCTCAAAAAACCTCATAAAAAATTGTTTTCGTCTGACCCCCTCAGACCATGTTTATTATATGTTTTTGGGGTCGCTGAATCCGAATCCTGTCGGATAAATAAATTTCACGAATTTCTTTGAAAATCAAAACCCTAACCCCAAAAACATGTAATAAACATGGTCTGGCCCCCGGACTCGAAAAAAAATGTTAAGAGTTTTTTTTAGGTATTGTCAGAACCCTGATGTGCTTGGTTTTTTGGACCTCGGATTCGTATTCAGCGACCCCAAAAACATATAGTAACTGCTATTGATCTATAATTAAAATATGTTTCGATAGAAATATCAACTATTACATTTTTTGTTGAAAATTAATTTTTCTCGTCAAAAAATTTTTTTTTGTTACAAATTTAACTATTCCATTTTTGGTTCAACATTTTTCTTTCTTAGTTGAAAATTCCATTACTTGCGGTTACATTTTTAACTTCTTGTTAAAAATGGATTTTTTGGTTGAAAATTTATCATTTTAATTGAAAATATAACTATTTTGCTAAGAATTCGTTTTTTTTCCTCAAAAATAAATTCTTGGGCTGAAAATTCATCTTTTCCATTTTTGGTATTATATCAATTTTTTCACGTGAAAATTTGTCTCTTTGGTTTGAAAATTCTTGGTTCAAAAATAATATTTTTTATCAAAAATGCAACTATTAGATGAAAATTAATCGGCTTTGGTTGAGGATTTTATTATTTTGTCAAACATTTTTTCATTTTATGATTCAAAATCATTTTTTGTTAACTGAGAATTTGGATTTTGATTGGAAAATTGGAAATTCTATTTGATTTAAAATTCATTATTCTTTTAATTGGATTCAACTGTTATTGAACTACAATCAAAATCTTATGTAGGAGATTTATTGACTATTACATTTTTCCTTTAAAATTATTTTTGTGATTGAAAATTTAACTATTCCATTTTTGGTTCAAAATGTATGTTTTTTTAGTTAAAAATTCAACTTATTGGTTTGATTTTTATCTACTTTGTTAAAATTAATTTTTTGTTGTTCAAAATTTATAATTTTGGCTGTAAATGTGACTATTTTATTGCAAATTTGCTTTTATGGGTTTAAAAATAAAATATTAACTGAAAATTTAACTATTCTAGTGTTAGTAGAAAACTGACCGTTTTCAGTTGAAAATTCTCTTTTTTAGTTTGAAAATTCATATCTTTTATTCGGAATTTTATATTCATTGAATGAAAATTCAACTGCTCGATCAAAATTAATCCGTTTTGCTCTTCAAGATTCACCATTTCAGTTGAAAATGTAACTATTTTGTTAAAAATTTCTTCTTTTCGGTTGAAAATTAAATTTTTAACCATAAATTTAACTATACAATTTTTTGTTGAAATTTTTTTTTTATTTGAAAATTCAATAACTTGGTTGAATTTTTAACTACTTTGTTAAAAATGGATTAATTGTTGAAGAGTTATCTTTTTTTTTTTGTAAATGTATCTATTTTTTAGAAATTTGTTTTTTTCGGTTTAAAATTAAATTTTTAACTGAAAATTTAACTATTTCATTTTTGGTTCAAAACGTCTCTTTTTCAGTTGAAAATTCAACTAAAAGTTTTAGTTGTTGAAGTTGAACTACTTTATTAAAAATGGATTTTTGCATTTGCTATTTATCATTTTAATTGAAAATGTAACTATTTTGTCGAAAATTCGTTTTTCATTAAATTTTGTAACTGAAAATTTTATTATTCCATTTTTTGTAGAAAATCGATCACTTTCTTTTCAGCCTTGCATTGGCATTTTATTTATTATTTTATTTGAAAAAAAAATAAAAACCAGAATTGATTAATTTTCATCAAATAGTAACATTTGATGAAAATTAAACGGATTTGGTTGAGGCTTTTACTATTTTGTAGAAAATTTGTTCCTTTCATGGTTGAAAATTATTTTTTGTGAACTGAAAATTTAACTATTTCAATTTTAGTTGAAAAATAATATTTTTGGTTCAAAATTCAACTATTTCGTTGGAAATCCATGTATATTGGTTGTATTTCAGAACTCGTAAAATATTTTTATATTCATGTATTTTGTTGAAAATTTGACTTTTTTAAGAAAATTAATCTTCTTAAATGAAAATGCATGTTTTTAATTGAAAATTGAACTATTTGGTTAAAAATCCATCTATTTTGTTGAAAGCGCAATATTTTTGCCGGGTTCAATATTAATTAAAAAAAAATATTTTTAATATTGCCGGAATTAATATTATTTAAAAGTATTAATTCTCTTATTTTCATTAAAAAAAATTCCTTATTTCCCCTATTTTTAAAGAATTTTGGCCTCTTTTTTGTGCTATTGTAAGCGGGGGGGGGTCTTACATATATACATGATCTGTTAAACGTAGAAATTATTCGAATTGTTTAACCGGTCAAACGCGGAGCTCATATCTAAAGCCGGTTATCACTATTGGTTGCTGATATGCAACGGGGATTTATTTAATGAGGTGATATATAATTGCGATAATGATACGTATCAGTAAACTGCACTGAAAAACAAATTACATGTTTCTTATCCAATTTAATTGGATTTAAGGTGATTATGCCGAAACTTAGGTCTCTAAAGAAAAAAGTTTTCTCTGATTTTAAGAAATGAAATTATATTCTCAGGCATGTATTTTTCTGATTAGAGGCCGTGCATACATTACGTCGGTCTCTTCATGATATACTCTTCAATCTGGGTTGGCCGTCTGAACTCTCCAATCTGGAGCTAGCAGTTCAAACTCTCCAATCTGAAGTTAGCTGTCTGAACTCTCCAAACTGAGGTTCGCAGTCTAAACTCTCTATATGTGGTTAGCAGTCTAAACTCTCCAATCTCAAGACAGCAGTTAAACTCTCCACTCTGAAATTAGCCGTCTTAACTTTCCGGTCTGGGCAGGCCGTCTAAACTTCTCAATCTGGGTTAACCGTCTAAGCTCTCCAATCCGGAATTAGCCGTCTAAACTCTCCAATCGCAAGACATCAGTTTGAACTCTCCAATCTGAAGTTAACTCTCTAAACTCTCCAATCTGAGGTTCGCAGTCTACAATCTTCAATCTCATTTTGTGCTGGCCCGTAGCTCCACGTACGTCGGTCTCTCCATGATATACTCTTCAATCTGAGTCGGCCGTTTGAACTCTCCAATCTGGAGCTAGCAGTTCAAACTCTCCAATCTGAAGTTAGCTGTCTAAACTCTCAGATCTAAGGTTCGCAGTCTAAGCTCTCCCATCTGGGGTTAACAGTCTAAATTCTTAAATTTCAAGTGAGCAGTTCAAACTCTCCAATCTGAAGTTGGCTGTCTGAACTCTCCAATCTGAGGTTCGCAGTCTCAACTCTCCAATCTCGTTTTGTGCTGGCCCGTATCTCCACGTAAGTCGGTCTCTCCATGATATACTTTTCAATCTGGGTTGGCTGTCCAAACTCTCCAATCTGGAGCTAGCAGTTTAAACGCTCCAATCTGAAGTGAACTGTCTAAACTCTCCAATCTGAGGTTCGCAGTCCAAACTCTTCCATCTGGGGTTAGCAGTCCAAACTTTCCAATCTCAAGATTGCAGCTTAAGCTCTCCAATCTGAAGTTAGCTGTCCAAAGTCTCCAATCTCGTTTCGTGCTGGCCCGTAGCTCAACGTACGTCGGTCTCTCCTTGATATACTCTTCACTCTGGGTTGGCCGTCCAAACTCTCCAATCTGGAGCTAGCAGTTTGAACTCTCCAATCTGAAGTTATCTGTCTTAACTCTCCAATCTGAGGTTCTCACTCTAAACTCTCCCATTTGGGTTTAGCAGTCTAAACTCTCCAGTCTCAAGATAGTAGTTTAAGCTCTCCAATCTGAAGTTAGCTGTCTAAACTCTCCAATCTGAGATTCGCCATCTAAACTCTCCAATCCAAAAAGACTGATTTTCTACTAAAAAGGACAAATTTTTCAATGAATTATATCAATTTTATAGGGAATAGTTGGATTTTTAAACTAAAAAATATCCGTCATTAACCAAAAATGCAATAGTTAAATTTTTCTTACCACAAATTAATTTTCAACAAAACAAAAACGAATTTTCTGCAAACCCGTTTAATTTTAACCAAACAGTAGAATTTTGAAACAAAATAGATGAATAAAATTTTGGAACAGAAATATAATACTGGACATTAAAAAAAGGATCAAGTCTCAAAAAAAAATTCCAATTTTGCAATAAAAACCTTCGAATTTACGCAAAAAAGATGAATTTATAACGAAAAATGTAGTAGGTAATAGTTCAACTAAAAAATATTTTAATTTAAAAGAAAAATAGTTCAATTTTCTACAAAAGATTTAAGTAATAAGTTATGAAGCGAACAGTTCAATTTTCAACTGAAAAGATTTTTTTCTACCAAAAAAGACGAATTCTCAATTATATGCATCAACTTTGAACCAAATAGTTGAATTTTGATAATAAAAAAGTTCATTTTTCAAACAAAAATGCAAAAGTAAAATTTGTATTGCCAAAAATTAATTTTCAATTTAAAAAACGAATTTTCTACAAAACGTTCCACTTTCAACCGAATAAGTTACTAAATTGATGAATTTTCCAGTGAAAAAGACAAATTTTTGTAAATTTTTGTAAACAAATAAAGAAATGATTGCCCAGATTGAAGCGTTTTTTCAAATCGTTGAAAATTGCACAATTTCAAATTTAAAAACCTGACTGGTTATTGGTTAAGCCATTTGAAAATATTTGAATTTTTCCTATTTTAATTACCTTAATCTCAAATTATACAATTTTGGAAACCTAAATTCAAAATTCAAAATTGTTATTGTTTCCAAGCCAAACAATTGATCAAATATGTTGAATATTTATAATTTTATATTTTATAATTCTAAGTACTTAAAATGCAACATTATTTGATTTTGAACGCTTTAATTGAAAACTTAAAATTAAGAATAGAAATTTAATAAATCATTCGAACCAAGGAAATTAGTTCGTTATTTACATTTAGGCATTCAGAATTTAAAAAAAAATTAAGTTTCGCAGGATTAAAAAAAAAAAGCCAAGATAATTGGTTTCCTTTATTTAATTTGACATGGACGATTATTTATAACATTTCAAACTTATCAAAGATAATTTTTTTTAATTCCTTCTCAAGTTAAAGACTAATGATTAATTTATTATAAATCATCAGCATTATTCTTTATGCACTTTTTGTAGACTTTCTCGAATCTTTTATCCAAAGGTTGGGAACAACCAAATGGACCAAGACGATGAATTCGAGCGAAATCATCACAATTTATTTTGTCATCTCCATCACAATCCTATAAAAATAAATTGCGTACAATAAATATCTGGAACTTTCCAAAATTTAAAATTATGAATCAAAATAGACTTCTATAGTCTAAAATTTAATTGCAAAAAACTGAATTTAAAAAAATTGTAAATACGCCTGTATTTATTACATTATAAAATTGTTTATCAGTAATGATAATCGTTGCTTTTGACAGTAAACTAGAAATCTAAATTATAAGTGAAAAAAATATAATTCATTATACAATCAGTCTAATTTCTCATTAATTATTATTTCAAATTTTTTCTTGAAATTTTGAATAAATAATTATCATTAATCCTTTTTTCTTGAATTGCAATTATTTTTTTAAATATTCATGTCACGTACCTTAGCGTATCTCTGCATGTAGCCTTCAACAGCACGAGCAGCACATTTCGGATTTTTGGAACAAATTCTATATTCTGCAAGAGGACAAATAATTTTTTTCATTTCTTTCAATATATCTTCATCGATTTTAATGTATCCCAATATTGCAAGGCTCATTTATTTAAACTTCCCGTAATTTCAAGAGAATTTTTTTATTCATACCTACCTACCAGATTCCTACCTTACCGAAATTTTTTATGGATCAACTCACGAAAATTTTTTCTGTAATTTTGAAAATTGATGACCTTGAAAGCGCTTTTTAGTGCCCTTTATTTCATTACCCAAATTTTCAATTTAACATCCCATTTTGTGTGGACGTGCATTGCGGATAGAGAAATGTCGGTAAGGTAGGAATTGGGTAAATGTGACATGGCCTTAAGGCGCTTCCTCAGGCTTGATTTTTAGCCCATGTATTACAAATAACATGTTTCCTCCTACAAAGATGAATTGCTTGATGTAATATTTCAACCACATAATCTCAATGGTATAATACACAAGATAGTAGTCTCCTTTTTTTGAAAAAAGGTATTGTTTTTCTTTCAATTAATCGAAAATGTGCTTCATTAATGCGCCTGGAAACGAGCAATCCACCACCGGAAAAGTATCCATGATGAACCGAGAACAAGCGCTCCCAATTTGAAGAGCACAGCAGGATGTTTGAGCGTGAAATTTTTCGACGATACTGGAACCCAGGGGGTCAGTCATAACTCGCCCGACCTTCCTATTGTTAGAGCGCAACACGATTCGAGCCGGTTGAACGAAATTAATAATTAATAAGATATTAGGAAACTGAATTTTAATCTGCTGCATTAGGTTAATTACATAATGACGAGATAATTAAGAAAAATTCCTTCGCTTCAAGATTAGCTTCAATATTCAATGCTGTTCAAAATTTTATTCTGTTATGGTTTGATTGGAAAATTATCTCCTGCTGTTAAAAATTAATTCAAGATAAATTTCCAACTAATGAAATTAATTTTGAAGTAGAATAGAAAAACTTTGAACAAAAAACATTGATTTTTAGCCCGCAAGTTCAACTTTACTCCAAGTAGTTTAATTTTCGACCAAAAACATGAATTCTCAACTAAATAGTTACAAATTCACCTTTCTTGTTGGAAAATTGAAACTCTTGGTTGAAAATAGAAACAATTCAATTGGAAATTCCACTCTTGCTTTAAAATTGATCTTTTTTGGTTCAAATTCTTCTATTGTAATGAAAAATTTGTCATTTTAGTTGAAAATTCATCTTTTTGGTTGCAAGAAAAACTAATTGTTTGAGAGTTAAACTTTCCTGCTAACAATTTTTTTTTTCGTTCCAAATTCTTCCACTTCAGTTCAAGATTCACACTTGGAATAAAAATAAGGGCTTTCACTTGTAATGATAGATATTCAAGATATTGAAAGTCGGTTGTTTTAGAAGAATGCGAAATATTGCAATGCCTCCATATTATTGATATAGTTTGAAAAAAAATGTTAAAAAGGATCAGGAAAATCGGTCAATATTCTCAATATTGAAGATAATCTTAAAGGGAATGCAAAATTGCCAAAACTCCCAACAAAATTTGAAAGGATTAACCGATTTTTTTCTACCTTCTTTTGATCGTCTCGTCATTATGTTATGAACCTAATTCAGCATATTAAAATTCAATTTCT
>CAKNXH010063150.1:43020-65302 GCA_932178445.1 Andricus quercusramuli
AGTTTTACTATGAAAAACCGTATTTTCAAATATTATGCATTACCATATAGCTTCCTTATTCTTCAATAAAATGTAATTCATGGTTTCCTGCAATAATAAGATATGGGACTACTGACAATTTTTTGTATATAAGATAATGTTTTGCAGGGTGAAAATTCATTTTCAAAATTCTCTGATTTTTCCTTGACCAATTTTTTATTTTCCTTATCATTAATATTCAAATGCCGGAATTTTTATCTTGTAATATTTTAAACTCAAGGTCTTTTAAAAACGGAATAAAACAATATTTCAGATACAAATTTAACATTTTCAAATTTATTTATTTGTTTTAAACAAAAAAATGAATTTTCTACCATATAACATGATTTTTTAACAAAATACTTGCATTTTGAACCAAATATTTAAGTTTTCAATATAATAATAATAATTTCCAACAAAATACTTAAATTTTCAACAAAATGATTGAATTATCCACAAAATCCTTGAATTCTTAACCTAAAAACATGAATTTTCAACAAAAAAGTGCAATAGTTGATATGTCAACCAAAAAATATGAAATTTCGTTAAAAAAATGAATTTTAAAATCACACAGACGAATTTTTAACAAATAAAGATTTTTCGGTCATGAAGAAAAATTTTTACCTAAAATGTTGAACCTCCAAGTCAATAGACGAGTTTTCTATGTAAAAATTGAATTTTCAGCAAAAAATTTATTTTCAACAAAAGTAGATCAATTTGCAACCAAAGAAATAAAATTTCTTTCAAAAAAAAAAATGATCAAAGTAGTTAAGCTTGTACCCACGCAGTTGAATTTTCAGTAAAACATTATCAATTTTCAACAAAATAGTTCAACTTTCAACCAAAGAGATGAATATTTAACTAATATAATTAATCTTCAACGAAAAAGTGATTTCTCAAAAAAGTCGTTTAAACAAATATGTTTTTTACAACATATGGAAAAACCGAAAAGACAGTTTTGAAGAACAAATCTTGAGCTGTCCATTCATCAGTATTTGAGCCTATTTATCTTGATTTTTATGTGAACAACAGCCTTTCAGAAAAAACGTGATTTTTTCACAACAATTTTAAAGATGTCTTTGTTTATTTAGAAATATGTATATTTTTTTCATATTTGCTACTTTCAAATCCGTACTGTTCAATTCTTGAGGATTTTCTCTATAAAAACTAAAAAAAAAAAGGCAATATTGTTCAATTAGGAACGAGGATATGAGCTGTTAAAGTTTGCCGGGTGAACCTAACCCAGTGTGTATAACTCTAAAACTATAGTGCGCATACCAAGGGTTAAAATAAAATAGTTGAATCCTCAAGCAAAAAAGATTAATTTTCAAACAAACCGTTGTCCAATTTTCACTTGAAGTGAGTTAATATTTAATTCAAATTAGCAGAAATAATTGTATAAACAAATTATTATTGTTTAGAGCTATCGTCTACTATATCGAGTAGATAGTTGCGGTTTTTGTCTGAAATTTTTATATTTTTGCCACTTTTCAATCCGAGTGAAATTATAATTAATTCAACTTAACAAAAATAATTGCATAAACGATTTATTATTATTGTTAATGATATTATGTTTGTTTAATGGTAGAAAATTGCAGTTTAATCTGAAAGTTTTAACTGCTTGTCTATTTTTCAATTGAAGTAACTTAATAATTTATCAAATTTAGCAAAAATAATAGTTTAAACAAATTATTATTGTTTATAACTATCTTCCCTGAAATGTTGCGGTTTTTCTTAAATGTTTAACTTTGATTTTCCTTTTTAATTATCAAAAAATAATAAATGAACATTAGAGAGAATCATATTTTAAACAATCTCATTCTTTTTTATGAATATATTTTTCTCAAATAAAACAGATATTTTAAATATTCTTTTAATTTTCTATGTGGATCATATTAAATGCAAATTTTTCTTACCGTAGTTACTAAGAGCCTTCTTGATTAAATTATTATTAATATGTATTACATATTCCCAACTTGCAATAATTATTAACTTATTGAGTAACTAGTTGACAAAAAGTTAAAAAATTCAGAAAAAACGGCAACTTTCTATCAATTATTATCTTAAAAAAGATAATTATAAACAATAATAAATTCTTTAAACAATTACGTTTTTTAAAATTATATTATTTGTTACTTTTCTAAGTAAGTGAAAAGTTGACCAAAAATGGCAAATTTAAAAAAAACACACAACGACATATGTTTAATCAATTAGTTTTGTTAACTTTAAATATTTATTTACCTCACTACGATTGAAAATTGGACAAAAAGTGCAAAAATTTTGAAAAAATCGCGACATTCTAACTCTATTCTAAGAGAAAATTTCAATCCTAAAGAACGAATTTTCTATCAAAACAGACAAATGTGTAGCAAAGCAGTTAAATTTTCGAAAAAAAAGACTTTTCAATAAAATAGATAAATTCCCGATAAAATAGTTGAATTTTAAACTAGAAAGATGAATCTTGACAAAAAATTCAATTTTTAATAAGAAGTTCAACTTTCAAGCAATTAGTTGAATTTTTATTAAAGAAAGAATAATTCTCAACGAAAAATATAATAATTAATCTTTCAACCAAAAAAGATCAAAAACGGTATAATTTAACGAAAAAATGAATTCTTAATGAAGAATGTAATAGTTGATATTTCAATCAAAAAAAGACAAATTTCATCAAATAAGTTGAATCTTCAACCAAAGCAGGTTGCTTCGAAACCAAGCAACTGCACTTTCATCCCAAATGATGAAATTTCTACCAAAAGAGATGTATTTTCAAGCAAAAAGGATTTTTCATTCATTGAGCAAAAAAATTCAAACAAACTGTTAAATTTTGTAGCCGAAAATGCAAATTCTTGGCAAAATGGTTGAACTTTCAACCGAAAAATGAACTTTTGAACAAAAAATTAATTTTCAACCAAATACATCAATTTACGAATAAAATAATATAATTTCTAGTTGAATTGTCAAGCCAAAAAGAGGAATATTCTACAAAAAAAGTTGAATTTTCAAGTCAAAAGTATAAATAAATAAAACCCGATTTTTCAACAAAATTGTTAAATTTTAAACGAAATATTTGCATTTCACAGAAAGAACCATCGATTTTCAGCCAAAAATGGATTAGTAAAATTTTCATTAAAAAAAATTAATTTTAAATTTAAAAAAAAACACCTGTTAGGCCCCCAGAAAGGGGGAGCCGTGTAACGTTGTTTTTGAACGACCCTTTATCAAAAATTAGAATATATATTACACAAACTTTTTCAAACAATTTAATGACAAAAATATTAATTGTTTACAAGTAAGCAAAAAAAACTAAAATTCTACAAGCAGATGGATCCATTAAGAATTCAAAATTTCTATGAATGAGTAAATAAATAGTAAAATATTTATGTTACCAGAAACAAAAGTAGCCGATAAGCAAACAAAAAGCACGAATTTTGTAATATATTTCATTCTAAATGATTTTTTTTTATTTTAAGCAAGCACTCCTGAAAAAATGATTGAGAACTGGCCACTGATTTTGAAATCATTTTATATATATGCCTCCATAACATCCCGATAAGATTCAATGTGAGTTCAGTTTATCGGTAAAAGTATGATGGAATCTGAATTCCTGATCAATATTTCCTTAACGAAATATCATCCAATCAATGTATCAATAAACTGGAATAATCTTGTATGAAATAAATAGGGAATTCGTTATATTTTTATTAACCAATTTTAGTTTGAAATATTTATTAAAAAATCTTTAATTTTTCCTTAATTTTCCTTCAATGAAACTGAGATAATATGAAGTTTTTCTATTTTTAACTGGTAGCTTCAGTTTTTTAATTCTTTAGCCAAACAAATAAAAGAAAATAGCAAAAAGTCTATTTTTGACATATGAATCTAAATTAATTGATCAAGAAATAAAACAGAATGTTTTTTTTAATTTCCTTTCAAATTTTGTTGTAGTAATCTGTTTAATCTTGAATGATAAAAAAGAATCCTGATAAGTATGAATTATTAAAAAATGATATGAGCAGAAGAGTATTTTTATTATTATACTTATCTGCCGACAAAATAAAAAATGTTCACTGGCGAAAAAAAGTAGAATTAACTTGTCAAATAAAACTAATTTAAAGTCAAATTATTTCTAAGCAATAGTGAGATTTTTTCAGGGTAGTGTGGATAGTGGGGGATGTCAGGAACCAAATGCATACCTTGAGCCTTCGAGTATATGCGGAGTAAATATTGCGCGAGAAGTTAACCCTTTTCGTAGACTATGTCACGCTCTAAAAGTTCCATAAATAGTGGGACTGACTTTCTGTAGCCCAGACGGATTAATGAAGTTCATGATGCAAAACTAATCGTAGGTGGCAGCACCGAGCCGAGTACTAGACCCTCTGTCGATGAGAGACGAAAAAAATATGTTGCTAGGTTTACAGTTGCTTATAATTAAATATATGAGAGTAAATAATCTTTTAGTGTATGCTTAGTACTTATATAGGAAGGTATTTCATACTTTTAATGGAAGTTGTACATACAGTGCGATATATGGTGAACTATAGTAAACCTAACCTCACTTTGCATGTGACAGTCAGAAAAGGATTTATCAACCTTTTACGTATGATATGTGATAAATATTGATAAAAGAGTTTATGAAATATATTTTGTTGTGTTTACGTGGTATGAATAGCACAGAGAGATTTGCGCGCAGTATGTGTGGTGGGAGATGTCAGGAACCAATTGCATGCTCGAACAGTCGCCTCCGAGTATTTGCGGAGTAAATATCGCGCGAGAAGTAAACCTTTCGGTAGGCTTTTGTCACGCTCTCAAAATGGACCGCGCGCTCGATCAGCGCTGCGCAGTGAAATTTTGTGTTAAATTTGGAAAATGTCTGCAGCCAAGACTTTCACTATGATTATGCAGCTGTACAGAGAGTATGCAATGAGCAGATCAGCTGTTTTTGACTGGCGCTGCTCGAGAGTCCGATCCATTTTAAGAGCGTCACGAAAGCCTACAAAAAGGTTTACTTCTCGCACAATATTTACTCCGCAAATGCTTGGAGGCGACTGTTCGAGCATGCATATATTCGTGAATGCAGTCATTTTAATGGTAGAGATAGAATGAGAAAATTTTTTTTCTGCTGAAAAACATATTTCTCGAGGTTTTGAAGGAAAACATAAGCAATAATTTTGACCGCAACCTACCAAAAGAACCGTATGTTAAAATAATTGTTTTTCGTACATTTATTCAGATATTTCAACATTTTTTTGGATTCTGGCGGGTTATACTGGTATGTTTTGAAGTCTGTCGGAAAACTTGAAAAAAGTCCAAATTAACAAAATGAAAGCGATTTGTTTGAAAATATATAAAGTTCATTTCCACAACAACAACAAACATATTTATATTTTTCACCATTTTTTGTTTAAATTTTCCTTCTTATAAGGAAGACATTATGACTTTTATGAAGACTAAACAATTTTTGTGCCCAGGAGAATTTTTGTTTTCTTTCAAAAAACGAATTTTTACCTTTTTCTCGGTAACAACGAAAGATACGAAAAAATATCAAGATCTTGCATCGTTCACGAGGAATATTCAAGAATTATATTCTCGAACAAAAATTCTTCTGACCTTAAAAAAGTTTGAGGCCATATAAAATTGATATGAAAATATGAAAATTCCATTTTTTTAAATTCTCCCCAATACAAAAATTGTTTAGGCCACATAAAAGTCACACGATATTTTATTTATAAAAAGGAAAAATTTAACAAAAAATTAGAGAAAAATAAAAGCGTGTGTTTTTTGTGAAAACGAATTTTTATATTTTAAAAGATATCGCCTTCATTTTGTTAATTTTTCAATTTTAATTTTTTTTTTTCGTTTCCATTTTCAAATTTTCCAACGGACTTCAAAACAGGTTATTAAAACTTATCAGAATCCGAAAAAAGGGTGGAATATCTAAATAAATTGACAAAAAACAATCATTTTAGCAATATTTTTTGTAATTGAATTTTTTGTTACTGTAGCTCCTCATCAATTTAAAAAAATGGTTGAATCGTAATATACCATGGCTTTTTTCGGAAAAAACATACCCTACAACTCTACTGTTCCAATTTCAAAACCAAACAATCAATTTTCAAATAAAAAATGTTTCTCAAAAAATGTTTTATTTTTCAAAAATTGTTTTAACGATTTCAGCCACGGAAAAATTCACTTTTTTCCATAGAAAATTTCAAAAAAATGTAAAAATTAGAGAAATTGTCTCCGAGAAAATAAACCATCATTTATTAAAATTGAACTATTTTTTGAAAATTGGTAAGAAGCAATGGTAAGGAAAAATTCAATAACAAAATGTAACGTCCGAGTGATTTTTATCAGTTTTCTTTTTGACCTCACACCCTCTTTATTTGAGATAGACCTCACGATAAGAGATGGAAGGTATTTGACGCCAGGTCTAACTTAAGCCGCTAGTTTGCTAATTTATAAATTTATGCTTAAGATTAATAATAATGAAAAAATTAATAATAATAAGATAAGAAGATGCATTTTATTTTTTTTTCGAAACATTTACTACTGTCCATTAATATTTCCTGGGATGAAGGCCTTGTTGAAAAGGATGCCAGTTGACACTTTCTAATCTCTCCGGAAATTATTCCGAAGCCGGTTTTCCTTTTTTTCCACAGTGGGAGTCTGTAGCCCATACGTGGCGCGTCCCCGGGTGGCGGATAGGGGAATGCTCGCTGGAAACAGAGGGTAGGGCTGAAATAAAATAGGCCCCGCGGACCAAACAGACTGGCTGAAGGACACACCGAGAAAAAACCACGACCGATTCCTGTTGCGGCCCTGTACCGAGGGTTTCTGCTGAATACGGTTACACTACTCAATAAGCAGTGGCAGGCAAGGGTCCAGGGATGGTCCCGAAGGAAAAACCTCCAAGCCAAGGCGTTAATCCACAGTGTCAAAGGCTGCGTGGCACCAGGGGTGTGGTGTTCCAAACGGTATCTCTAGGATACCAGGTCGCCTTCTAGAGTACACAGACCTTACCCCCGCATGCGGGGCTCTGCGGGGGTGGACTTTTACTTTCCTAGCTGCTCGTGGGAATTCTAATGGAGAACAATACAAATTTAAACCGGAGTATATGTGAGGAGTTGGAAGGAGAGCTGGACGTTGTGGAGAAGCTTGACTTGAGACAAAAGACTCATGCCAAGCTTGATATCATGGATGCGCACGAGAATATGGAGGAAGGTCGGAAACTCATGGATGACCTCGAAGATGTGCTGGAAGAGATGCAGAAATTCTGCAACTCCAAACGCAACATGTTCATGCCCATTAGGGATGGACTAGGATAGGCGCGGCGTGTTGTGGTGCAGTTGAGAGTGACCTTGCAGTCCATCGACTGTTATTACCAGGATGCGATCAAGTACGTCGGAAAGGAGGTAGGTAAAAAGTACCTCAAAAAGACGAAGGCGAGAAAAGACACGAGTCAAAGCGGGACTCAAAATGAAGAAGCCGTGGAAACTCCCACTCCCCATCAGCGGAAGCGAGAGAGGGAGCCCACTCTGAGTCCCGTAGAGGCTGGCTCCTCAAAACAAAAGATGAAAAAGCCGAGGACCCGCAATACCATTATGGCGTCCTCGACCTTGAAGGGTGGGGATGTGGAGGGGATCACTTCCGGTCCTGATAAGACCAGCCGAGGGTTCAAGCTATGCGGAGGTCCTCAGGAACCTCAAACAAAAGGTGAAGCCGGACACCCTTGGTGTAAAAATCAGGGGTGTCAGGCAGACCCGAAGAGGAGAGGTTCTTGTGGAGGTAGGGTCGGCCGCGGATGGCAGATCAAAGCTGTCCGCGGCCATCAAGGATGCTGTGGGGAACAGGGGGAACGTGCGTGAGCTCGTTCCCAGCATCGAGGTCGAAGTCCTGGACATCGACTTGATCACAGATGCAGAAGATGTGGAGGCTGCGGTCCGAAAACATTTCGGTAAAGCAGCAGCTGGAGAGCTAAAGGTTAGCATGACGAAGAAGGCCTTCAGAGGTAACCTGAAGGCCTTTATCGAAATCAAAGAGGACATGGCGGCAAGACTTCTCCGCACGGGACACCTCAAAGTGGGGTGGGTGTCCTGTCGTGTGCGGAAGAAGACGGAGTTTGTAGGGTGTTTCCGCAGCCTGGGCCTCGGCCATAGGGCAGCGGGATGCAGGGGTCCAGACCGAACCCAGGCCTGCTGGAGGTGCGGCAAAGAAGGCCATAGGGCTGCGGCGTGCGAAAGTACGCCGCAGCGCTACCTCTGCGCCGCTAAAGAAAACAAACCCCGGACCGACCATCTGCCGGGGATAATGCGGTGCGCGTCGTTCAGGGAGGCCGCCTCTGTGAAGAAGCCGGATAAACGACGCAAATAGCAGATTACATACAACCAAGATGCCGAAGGCCGACGAGCCCGTTGTGCGGTACCACCGCACTGCTGAGGACGATGCGTGCATCTTGGTTGGGCGAGAAGTGTTGAAATGCCAAGCTGGCTCTATAAGATGAAAGTCGAAACACGACTTAGTGGCCTTACCGCCATGTCCTTGAAGTAATGCGATAAGCGGTTCCGAGGACATGGGTTGGCGGGAAGAGGAGGTGAGTTTAGTGGTTATTACCGTTTTTAGGTCGAGTCCCACACTCAGTGCGTAAATGCATTCTCACCTCCTCTACGAAAAAAAAAATCTCGCCGGAAATTATTCCGAAGCCTGATCCTTTTTTTCAGTCTTTCCTGTTTTCAGGTTTCTGTGATGCCTTAACACTCAATATTAACATCTTCACAGCTCCCCGGCGTCTTGGGCCTTGCTGGGGGTAATTTGGGAGTGGCAGTGGCGTAACTTCGTTTAAAAATTTTGTGTTCAGGGTTGTGGGGGCCCCAGGGCCCCCAATTGGTGGGGGCCCTGTGGCCACGACCCCATGGTTCATTTCTCTGTTAAACATTTTTTCTATGACTTCAAGCTTCGGGGGTAGGGATGGGCGATTCTCTCAAAAAGATCGGTTCATGAATCGATCCAGGATCGAATTTATTAAGATCGATTTAGCAAAAAAATCGAATCAGAAGAATCGATCTTGAAAAAATCAATCTTTTAAGATCGATGTAAAAATGACCTAAATAGTTTATATTTACATTGATTCAATTTCAAATAAAATGCTCAAAGATCGACAACTAGACACTGTTTATTCCTTTTTTTCACAAAAAACGTTGTCACTACCCGATTCGGATAGTGTTTCTAGGTGGACAGTTTCTTGTAGTAAATAGCTACAAGTGTGGGCTCCCCACACCCACGACGGGTCAACAGCACGCAGTATTCCCGAACGGTCTCCCATCCAAGTACTAATCGCGCCCAACACTGCTTAACTTCAGTGATCTAACGAGAACTGATGTCATAAAAAGTTTGGGGCCTCCCTTTCCAGCAATAAAGAATAGAAAAAGAGGTCTATTCCATTTCGACACTTTGATAATAAGCATTTTGAGCGCAAGTTGCGCTTGCGCTTAGATTGAGATGCAGTCTGGGGCACAAAAGAAAATATTATAGGAGCAATACAGATAAAAAATGTACGCCGTGCTCACGAAACTATAGGACGGACAGATAAATAAATAAAAATGAAAGAATCGCTTCTTCGATTCCGGGGGTAAAGAATCGATCCAATAAAAAATCGACTCGCGAAGAATCGATTCAAAAGATCGATCTTTTGAGTGGAAAAGATCGACCTTTGAAGAATCGATCCAGAATCGCCCATCCCTACCTCAGAGGGATCGCTCCGTGCACCCTAGCCTGCTAGGGAGGCTGCCGAATGTCAGAGTGAGTGAGGATCACTTTGGCTGAT
Organism: Andricus quercusramuli; assembly: GCA_932178445.1. Classification (NCBI taxonomy): domain Eukaryota; kingdom Metazoa; phylum Arthropoda; class Insecta; order Hymenoptera; family Cynipidae; genus Andricus; species Andricus quercusramuli. The sequence goes on from CAKNXH010063150.1 coordinate 52,859, forward strand.
CAACAAAGGAGGACGTCATTTACTGTGTGATGGGTATGCCTAGCACCTGAGAGGTATAATCTCAAATCGTTGATAATAACGAAAACCACCGAGATCCAAAACACTCGGCGAAGGATGGCCGGATTCTTTACAGAAGAAAATCAAAAACACCTGCTCAATTCGCTATCTCTTTCTATCTTAGGAGATAGATATATCAATCCCTCTTTCCACCTCCTTCGACATTTATCCCTTCAGTCTCTGGTACTCTCTAGATCACTCTTCCAGCCGCTATTTCTTTCTATCCTATTAAATAGACACATCACACGCACACTCACCTTTCACCTCCCTCGGAATCTGGTCAGCAGACTACCGTCCTCTACAAAATTGGCAACATTTCATTTAACACCCTCCTGTGGTTCCCCTACCTCTTCTGTCTCTTCTTATCTAATGAGATAACTCCTTCTCACTTAATCTTAGTAGATGAAAATCCATAATCCCCGACGATTATCCGTCTTACTGCTTCCAAAAAATCCCACCCAAAAGTATGGAGCAAATCATAGAGCATCCATAGATATCAAAAAGAAGATTTTACTTGACAATATCAAAGGTATTAAAGGGTAGAATCTAAGACATTCAAAAAATATTTTTTTAATAATGCGACAATTACCTGTAAAGCATGTCAATTTCTATAAAATAAAAAGGGAGCTCACATGGCGGTTCTCTTCTTTTGATATCAGAATCCTAGAGCATTAATAATACGCTGTTCAAGGCTAACATAAGTGATACCTGTAGCGTCAAGTCCTCATTTTCTTGAGAAAATTATGATATCCATATAAAAATTCACTTAATCCATTTTCCGCAGAAATTTTTAACGCAATATATATCCGAAAACCCATAACACACACGACGATTGCTCAAGAAACAGACGAAGCAGGGTTAAAATCTTCTGTCACCACGCAACACGTCAATGACATTGCTCAAATAAAATTTCGCTTTTTTAATATCTTAGATATTAACCGTTAATATCACACATTTTATACTTTCAATATAAACAGAAATTGCCCTTTAATATCTTGTATATTGAATAGGAAATATTAGATATTATACCGTAATACTACATGTTATGGCTAAATATCGAAGTATTTAATATCTACTTTTCAATATCTATTTTTCTCCGTGCAGGGCTTTCTATTCTTAAAACTTTCTCTTCAATGATGAACAATTAAATGTTTATAAACAAAAACGCAAAAATAGGTACACAAAAACTGTAATTTCTTTATTTTCTTGGTTTTGTGAGACTTCTGATTGTTATAGTCTCTCCACGAAAATCAACCAAATAGCCGTCTTGATCTACAATAAGGAGCTGTATATGATCTATTGTTTTGGCGGCGACCGGCAAGTAAATGAGGTGTGACGGAACCTCCACTAACTCATATCCCCCGGCGCCTTTGACCAGGCTACCTGGCGCGTCCCCGGGTTGCGGATAGGGGGCCCTGTACCGAGGGTTTCTGCTGAATACCGTTACACTACTCAATAAGCAGTCGCGGACAATGGTCCAGGGATGGTCCCGAAGGAAAACCCCCCAAGTCAAGGCGTTAACAACCGTGCCGAAGACTGCATAGCACCAGGGTGTTGTGTCGTAAAAAGTGTCTCTAGGATACCAGGTCGCCCCCTAGAGTATTCAGAACCTACCCCCGCATGCGGGGCTCTGCGGGGGTGAACCTTCACTTTCCTAGCTACTCGTGGGAATCAAGATGACGTCGAATCAAAAAAATGTTAACCGGAGCGTGTGTGAGGTGTTGGATGGTCCGTTGGACGTGACGGAGGGGCTTGACGTTAGTCAAAAGACTGAGGCCAAGCAGGATATTATGGTGGTGAAGCAAAGGTTGAGAGAGGCGCAACAAATCGTCAAAGAGTTGAAAGACGCTGTGAAGAAGATGCAGGACATATCGGACACAAAGAGAAACATGTTCATGCCAATCAGGCATGGGCTAGATGAAGTGAAAGATCTGGCGTTTAAGAAGGATTTTGTCATATTGAGTTTTGATTTCCCGTTTATTTTCGTTCCAATAGAAGTTGGAACGGATGCTGGAAAAAAGGCGAGAGAAGATATGAAGAAGGCATGGCAAAAGAAGAAGGACACGAGCCAATCTATGGCCTATGAGGAAAAAGCCGAGGGCACGCGCTGCAGCAGTAGCGTCCTCGATACCGAAGAGGAATGATGTGGGATCGACAACAGGTCCACTCACATCCACCAAGAAAAAGGAGTCGAATAGAAGAGCTCGGCTCGAGGCGGTTTTAATAAAGCTGGCTGGATCTGCTACACCAGACTCTGGTGCCAGAACAGCACGCCAAAGCGGAACCAGCTGGGCGCCAGGCTGCAAACAGATTCTTTTTTTTCTGGTGCCCACACGCAAAAAAGAGAATAGTACATTGTAACTTGAAAACAGAGCAAAGAGTGCCATTTATACATGATTTATTTGAACTCTGAAAGTACACTTTGTAATTTTTACCATTTCTCTAAAAATGCGATTCAGAAGAAAAGAGTACTATGCCAAATGGTACATTTGACCACTAACTTGTCGCCTGAACCTATCGGTACTATTAACCAAAGGCTATATGAGCTATTCAAAATGGTAAAATATTCTACGTGTATTTGCAGTTTCTAGCCTGAATAGACTGATGAAAATTACTATTTGGAATTACATTTAACACATTTGATTAATTATAACATCAGCATATTCTAACAAATTTCAAATGAAAAAAGTGCTATTTCGAAAAGTGATTTAATTCATGTAATGTTGCACAAAGTCCTCCCTACGTAAGCCAAATTGTAATTAATAAAATTCACTGATAATTGACCAAAATAATTATATAGAACGTGATTACCTATAACAACCAGTAACTGATTCACTGATTATTTGTCAGCTTTTACTGGTTGTCAGATAATAACGTTCTATCTAATTATTGTGGTCAATCATCAGTAGAATTCATCAATTAAAATTCTGCTCACATAGAGGGGACTTTGTACAAGTTTACACAATTTGAATTATGATATATCTACGATTAAAACCTAATGCTACACAGTAAATCCCAGGGATATTATTTATCTGAAGTTAGATAAAAACGCTGCAAACAATTGAAAACTACAATTTCCGACGGCGGATAATTTTTATCCACCTCCTGATAAAAATTATCTGCCAGCGGATAATTGTAGTTTTCAATTGTTTGCAGCGTTTTTATCCAACTTCAGATAAATAATATCTCTGGGATTTACTGTGTAGCTACACTAAAACAAGAAGAAAAGAGTATACAATATTTATACATTTCAAACTGTTCAAACTTTATTCTAAAATCACAAATTGTCAGGAAGTATACAAAAAACGTACACTATAAAACTTCTTGATAATAGTAAATGTAAAAAAATCAATATTGTTTATACGATTTCGGAATGAACATTGAGCGTTTCCTCGCTTTGTCGCTATAACTGCATTACCGACACTTAGTGTGTGGATATCGATTTTTCAGCGATCGCTTAGAAGATTGAAGTCAATTTCTTAAGAAGCTATTACAAAAATGGTGTAAGTAATGTTCAATAATAAACATATAATAATATAAACATGTTTCAATATTCTTGAACAAACTCTGGGCTTCTTCCTGGGTGGCTCTTGTTCCTCTTGCTCAATCAGAGGTGGTGTTTTAGCCAACATATAAGGTAGAATATACAATATATGTGCATCCAATGCAGCTATACATATATACACTGAGAAACCCTTGTTTGTATTTCTTGTTAAAAATCACACTAGATTTCACTATCTGAACTTTGCAATGAGAGGCAAAAAGCAAATTTTAATAATATTTACTAACCTCAATAGTAACTCGTAGCTACTTAAAGAATTATAAAATATATTGGAATAAAAGTGAAAACAATTGCATTTATTGTAAAAGACATTTGAAGTATTTATTAACCTCGGTAATAAAACTGCAAGTCTGCACTATTTACTAATTTTGGTAGGAGAAAATAGTAAATTTGTTGGATTAATATCTGTAGAAAATAACAGTATTTACAAAGTGCTGTAGTAAAATGATGCGCAGGGACCGTGCGCACCGAATTACTAACTGGTTAGCAAAATCTGCTACAGTGGGAATAGTAAAAAAAATAAATACGTGTTGCTAACTTTAACACAAGCCTACCTACACACATGTTCTACATTTAACGCATAATTCACATTTATTTAAATTAAGAATTGACAACATTAGAAATTATATATATGTATATATTCTTAAAAGATAGTATTTTATATTATAAAGCTGAAACAGAAAAATCGGGTTAGAAGAAAACGAAGGCTGGCGGGAATCGAACACGCGTCTCCGGGACAGCAGTCGGGCGATGATCCATCTACCTATAAGACATTGTGGGACTCAGAATGAAAACTTCCATATGACCTAAATGATAGAAAGTTTATTGGTTCTAATTCATTTAATCCTTAATTGATTAATATTCATGATATTTTTATAATTTTAAACAAAAAAATTTTTAATGTAATTAAAATAAGTAAATATTTTTTTTAAATTATGTTTTTTTGCGGATTTTGCATTGAAACATAAATTAGATGTCATTTTCGCAACCTAAAAATATGATCGGCGATCGACAAACGTCAGATGCACTCGGCCGCGCTCGGTCCAAGGCTCGATACTTTCTGCTAAATCAGTTAGTAATATTTAGGACCAAATTTAATAATTGGTATTAACCTTTGTTACAAAAAGTAGGAAATGTCCATAATTCACATCGTGTTCCTACAGACAATAGTAATTTCTTCTACATATTTAGTATATTATGTTATTTAAAATACTTATTACTTTTATTTTTTTTGTACAATTTATTAATTTCTCTACTAATTTTTCCTACATCGGATTTTACTACAGAGAATAGTAAGGATTGCTATTACCAAATAGAAAATCTTCTTATAAAAATAGTATAACTTATTGTTTATGTATTAAAATGTCAAAATTTAAGCATTTTGCCCCCATTTGCTATCAGTTTTAGTAACTTTTCTAACCTAAAGTTTCTCAGTGTAGAGAAAATATTCAAAACAATTAGTTCTCATTACAAAATATATGTTCAGCATATTAATATAAAGTTGAAATAATATTTACCATCGTCTAGATCTTTCAAAGTCCAAGTCAGCTTCTGTAGATCTACATCCTTAGGTTGCCTAGTTGTTAGAAGTAAGCGTGCCAGACGATTTCTGACAATTGGACAGTTGGCTTCAGAATTTCCTTTTTGATCTGGGTAGTTCTTATAAAAGTCAGCAGCAAGCTGAGAAATAGAACATTTCATTACACAAAAATAACTAAGCAGTTTCTAAGGCTACAGTCCTATGGTCATTCTTCTTCATTAAATTCCTTTAAAAAAAAAATGTGTACATCCTTGTGAATCTTTGAAATTCATCAGTCTTATGAAATTCCTTGAAATATCTGAAAATCCCTGAAATCTCTGAATTCGATAGCAATTCCTTGAAATTGAATTTAATTTCCAGAGGTCACTAGAAATATCTTGAAATGTTTGGAGCATCTCCAAATTTCTTTGAAATCTCTTGAAATTCTTTGGAGTTCCTTAAAATCCCAGGAAATGATCGGAAATCTTTAAAAACCTCCAGAACCCCTCGAAATGTTTACAAATTCTTTGAAATCCGTGAAAATATTTTTAATATCTTTTGAAAACCAATAAAATCTTTAAAAATCAGTTGAAATATTTGGAAGCACACTACAATCCTTTTAAATGTCTGGAAATCCGTGGGAGTCCCTTGAAATTTGTTGAACTTCTATAGAATTCCTCAAAACCTTCTGTCATGTTTGGAGATCTTTATAATACCGTGAAAAGTTTTTATGAAATCTCATGGAATCGCTTAAGATTCACGGAATTTCTCTGAAATTCCTTGAAATCCCCTAAAAATCTTTTCGAAATCTGATGTTAATATATAAATGATTCATTTGTACTTTCTCTATTCTTTGCATCAGCTTCTTCAATATTCCAACGTTTTTAATTTCTATTTTGAATTCTTATGATTTTCTGCTATGATTTTTCTAGAATCGCGAAAAAATGATAAGAAATTCATTATAGGAAAATCATTACAGATCTATACTGAATTTTAACAATATTTTTTCTTAAGCGGGGATTATAAGGTAAAATTTTTAAACATTTCAAAATCTCTTGAATCGTTTTAAATGATACCATAAGAAGCTTGCAACTGTTTGAAATGCTTCAAAATCCCTTGAAATCTGTTGAAATCCTTTTTAATCACTGGAAATCTTTGAAAAAAATTTAATTCCTTGAAAAGTTTTTACATCTCGTTTAAGGTATAAATAATTTATATATTCTTGAAAAATTATGTAGAAATGAAAAAACTTTCGTAAGAAGTGGTGGAGGGGGGGGGGGGGTTAACAAATCCTTGCAATAGGATTTTAAAATGTTTTAGCTTCAAGTTTTCTTAAAGAGTTTTTACTATGAATGGAATATGGTTTTCAGACTGAAAAGAAAATAATGAATTACATATAATAACTAAAACGTACATTTACTAATTTCAGACAATTTCCTGCTTAAATAAAATGAAGCGTGCTTTACAACAGTGCGTTGCGCGCCACTTGTCATTAAGTGCCATCTAATATGTGAATATTGGTATAAAGTAATCCTTATGGCAAGTGGCGTGTAATGCACTGTCGTAAATTCAAATATTGCAGTTTTAAATATCGTACATTTAAAGGCAAAAGGGGGAGAAGAGGAAGTTTTTCGAAAAAAGGTGAAAGAAAGGGAATTTTAGAAAAACAAGGAAACGCAGGGGGATAGGGAAAGAATGTAATACCTGTAGTCACAGAATGCTAAATAATAACCAAAGGAACTTACCTTGGATGTTAATCCTAGTTAGGCACTCGATTAACGGCGTCACCTTTTTCACCTGTTTCGATACGAAAAACGATACTTGTTGTTGTTCCACTATTCCACGGTTCTTTTCTTCGCATTTCTTTGTGTCCGTAGTGTTGAAGGAGATGCGCATTCGGTTTCAGCGCAGGTCACGTGATAAATCGTGGTTCTTCTAACTGGTAAAATTTACCATTTCTAAATGGTACATTTTACCATTTGTAAATTCTACGTTTCGGTACATGAATCCACATTTCATTTATTGTCATTTGAAATGGTAAAGAATATCATTTGTCGAATTTCTAAAATTCTACTATGTCTACGTAGTATTTTTTAGATCATTGTTCAGGTAAGTCTTACCATTTAAAAATAGTACTGGAGAGTACTATGTTCAAACTGCCTTTCTTTTCATGTCATAGAGGTATAAATGCATCTGAAAATTGTCATTCCCGACAGTAAACAGTTGCTCTAGTTACAATGTTTTTAAATGGCAATGTTCACTGTTCTGTTTGATAAAAATACTGTGAAATGTAGTTAATGTCACTGAACACATTTTATCCGTTTATGAAAATAGTATTTCTAGCTATTTTATTGGTCGAAAGCTATGATTTGAATAGTGATTTTAAGAAATAGCAAAAATGCAAAGGACAAATAGTTTTTTTCGATATTTTTTTGGTTGAGATTTATGATTTACAGAGCAATATCAAGAAAGTGGCGAAAATTAAAAATAAAAATAGCACATTTGATGATTTCAATCCATTTTTTCCGTAAAAATGGTAATTTGTACCAATTATTGAAATCCTCTTTTTTCCGTGCAGCTTGCGCCAGTCTGCAGTTATCTTGGTACTGGGATTTATATAGACTATACATACTTTTAGATTTTAATTGATTACATAGAAATTCAAGACAAAAATGTATACACACAAATGTATCATAATTTTGATACCTTTCATGATTATATGTCACGCTACCAACACCTTGATACTTAAAGATAATTTAATCTATTCCAATATTTAAATATGTGCATATATAAAAAGTTTTTAGTATGAAAAAAGCGGTAAGGTATAAAAAATTAAAAAGTTGCATATAAATACATAAAAACTGTTGAGTATAGCTGGATGCTTTTCTTAGAAAAATGTCGCTCGAAATTTAAAAACAAGTGCCAAACATACCTTTGTTACCCATCATGTTATACAATACCATGGATGCCTAAGCTGATCATATCATATGTGACCTCAAAAACAAAGTCATATTTCCCCTATCAAACGTAAATTAACACATTCCTTTGCTACCTCTAAAAAAATAATACCGATGACGTCATCAACTCTGAATCTTCTAGAAGGTCGGTAATATGTCGGTAACAGGAATCTATATCCAGAATCATATCCTCCCTTCTTTATCAACACAATAATTATTTTTAAATTAAAAAGCATTCAGATTTGAGAGCCTGATTCCAGAATCGCTAAATTTGTATGGCAATTTTTCTATTCAGAACATAAAACACAGATCAAAAAATAAATAAGTGCACATATTTAAATGTTTATTTAAATCCTTGAAAATATTTGACTTTGTCAAATTTCGATGCGCCAAATTTAAAATTGTACAATATAGGAAGCTTAAATTTAAAATAAAAAATTGTTATTTTTTCCAAGCCAATCAATTTGATCAAATATATTTAATATTCATAATTTCATATTGTACAATTCCAAATAATTCATATTAAAAATTATTTGATTTTGAACGCTTCAGTTCAAAAAATTGTTAATTAATAATAGAATTTAAAAAAATCATCTAAACTAAGGGAATCAATTCAATATTCATATCTAGTCATTTAAAATGTTTAAAAAATATGAAGTTTCGCAGAAAAAAAAACAGATAAGTTAATTGGGTTCCTTTATTTGAGCAAACGTGGACTATTTATAAGATTTCAAAGTAATTAGTAATAAAAAATATTTGAAAATTGCTTCTCAAGTTACAGAGTAATGATTAATTTATTTTGAATACTCAGGATTATTCTTAATGCACTTTGTGTAGGCTTTTTCGGCATTTTTATCCAAAGCTTGAAGGCAACCGAATGGACCAAGAAGATGAATTCGAACATAGTCATTACAATTTATTCTGTAATCTCCATTACAATCCTAGAAAAATAAATTCCAAACAATTAATATTTGGAACTTTTGAAAATTTATAGTTAATAATCAAAATATACTTCTATGGTGTAAAATTCAATGCAAAAAACTGAATTAAAAAAATGTGTAAATACGCCTATATTTATTAAATTATAAAATTGTTCATCAGTAATAATAATCATTACTTTTGGCAATAAACTATCAATCTAACTATTATTCAATAAATATTATTTAAAATTTAATTAAGTCCTTTTTTCTTGGTAAAATGTTTTTTTTTTAAATTCATTTCACGTACCTTAGCATATCTCTTCATGTAGGCTTCAATAGCACGAGCAGCACATTCCTGATCATTGGAACAATTTCTATATTCTGCAAAAGGATAAATAAATTTTTTTCTTCATTTCTTTTAATATATCTTTATCGATTTTAATATATTACAATATCTCAATGCTTATTTATTCAAATGAAGCCCTTAAATATGATTCCTACATTACTGACATTTTTTCGCTACAACTTACATCCACTCGCATTGAGATATCAAGTTGAAACTTTGGAAAATTAAATTAGAGGCACTAAAGTACGTTTTCATGATTCTAACTTTCTGAAAATACGATAAAAATTTTTTTTCTAATTGTTGGAAATTTTTGTTGTATTTCTAGAAATGTAGAACTATAAAAAAACGTTCCTTAGTGCCTCTTACTTAATTTCCCAAGATTTCAACTCGATATCCCAATTCTCATGCACGTGAGTTATTACAAAAAATGTCGGTAAGGTAGGAATCAGGCCTGAAGAGAACTAAAAGTTTAAATAAGCTCAAAAATTTAGGATTATAATAGTATGGGTATTTTTGAACCTCACTTAGTTAATATTGTCGATTTTCCAATAAAGGAAATTATAAGAAACATCAAATGGACCAAAAATAAATTTTTCTCAAAATAATTAATGAAAATTTGCTATTAATTAACAGAATTATTGATATTAGCAGAAAAATTAGGCTTTTCAATACCTTCATCGTCTGTAGTATCTTCATCGTCGACTCCACTATCATTATCTTCAACTGTAGGTCGACCAGCATCTATCCAAAATCCTAAAGTAATTCCATATGGACCACAAACAGATCCATCACACTTCAACTTTGTATTACAACCAGTTGCGGCAGTGCAAATGCATTTTAGGCAGTTTGCGGTTACAATCTTTTTTTCTCCATACACCTGGCTCGGAATACCTGAAATAATTATTTGATTGCGTAATAATAATTAAGAAAAAAATTACTTTTTTCTAATAAATTGCTTTCCTTCTTAGGGTACTCTCAAAAACTACGGCAAGCTATTTTTAAATATTTTTCCATTTCTCCCCTCCCTTGTCACAGATCATCACATAAAGCGACGACCCTCCACCCACCTTTAAGGCGCTTCCTCAGGCTTGATTTTCAGCTCATGTATTACAAATGACATGTTTTCTCCTACAAGGATGAATTGTTCGATGTAATATTTTGACCACATAATTTCCATGGCATAATACACAACAAGAAAGTCTCCTTTTTTTGAAAAATGGTTTTGTTTTATTTTAATGAATCGAAAATGTGCTTCATTTATGCGCCTGGAAACGAGTAATCCGCCACTGGGAAAATACCCACAGTGAACTGAAAATAGGCGCTCTGAATTTGTACAGTACAGCACGATATTATAGCGTGAACTTTTTCGACCCTAGGGGGTCGGTCGTAACTCATCGTACCTTCCCATTGTTACAGCGTCACACGATTCGAGCCGCTTGAACGTAATTGATAATTATTAAAATATTCAGAAATTGAATTTTAATATGCTGCATTAGGTTCATTACATAATGACGAGACGATTAAAATTTTTAACTAAATAATTGGATTTTCCACCTGGAAAGATACATTTTCAAGCAAATGTCCGAATTTTCAAAACAAAAATATTATACTTCAACGAAAAACAATTTCATTTTCAACTAACTAGTTCAATTCTCAAGCTACAAAGATGAACTTTCACTCAAATGGTAGAATTTTCAGCAGCAAATTTAATTTTCGTCGAAATAGTTGAATTTTAGGCCAAAATAGATGAATTTTCAAGCCAAAGAAGACGAAATTTGTTGAAGATAGTTGAACGTTTTAACCTGAAAAGTTGATATTTCAACACAATATTTACATTTCTAAACTAATAGTTGCATTTGAACCTACAAAGATGAATTTTCAACTCAAAAGATTAATTTTCTATGAAAAAAATGCATTTTCAACTTTTAACTTGAGTTAAAAGTATACAGTATAAAGAAAAGTATAAAAATTATAAAAAAGTATAAAAGTTGAAACTCTAATTTCATGTAATCTTAAATAAAAAGCAGTTTAATTCAGCCAAATAGATGCACTTAAACAAAATAGTTGATTTATTAAATAAGAAAGATTAATTTGAACCAAATAGTTGCATTTTTAACCAAAAAAGATTTATTTTCAAGCAAGAATTATCGGATCTCATCAAATCTGCTTTTGTCTTTCGATCAAAACCAAAGTAAATCACCCACCGACAATGAATACTATTGCAGTCTCTAAAATTGCGCAAAACATGGATCGATGAAATTTTTATTAGCTGATAAAATTTGAAAATGATATAATTGAAAAAAAATGGGGAAGAAGGAAAATCGATCAATATTCTCAATATTGAAAGTAATCTCGAACAAAATGCAAAATTCCCAAAACTCCCAACGGGAATTGACCGGGTGAACCCATTTTTTCTATATTTTTTCAATCATCTTGTCATTATATAATGAACCTAATTTCTGAATATTTTAATAATTATCAATTTCGTTCCAGCGGCTCGAATCGTGTGACGCTGTAATAATAGGAAGGTCGTATGAGTTACGACCGACCCCCTGGGTTCAAGTATCGTCAAAAAACTTCACGCTGTAATATCGTGATGTGCTGTACAAATTCAGAGCGCCTGTTTTCAGTTCACCGTGGGTATTTTCCCGGTGGCGAATTGCTCGTTTCCAGGCGCATTAATGAAGCACATTTTCGATTAATTAAAAAAAAAAGACATTTTTCAAAAAAAGGAGACTTTCTTGTTGTGTATTATGCCATTGAGATTATGTGGTTTAAATATTACATCGAACAATTCATCCTTGTAGGAGGAAACATGTCATTTGTACTACATGAGCTAAAAATCAAGCCTGACGAAGTGCCTTAAGGCTCTTAAAACGACTCAGGTTTTCGCCAGATGCATTATACGTCTATTTTTTGGGAAATTTTCTCGTTTTTTTTGTCATCCTTCTATGTGCTGGAAATGAGAATGTGCTGCAAGACAGTTAATTTTTTTACCAAAAAAGGTAAGTTTCCAACAAAACAGTTGAATTTTTAGCAAAATGATTAAATGTTCAACAAAGTAGAAACATTTTCAAAAAAAA
>CAKNXH010063153.1:0-36411 GCA_932178445.1 Andricus quercusramuli
TTTTGTTCATTTTGTGAATTTAGATATGAGGGAAGCTAGCCTGGTTTCCGAAACGTTATCTTTTCGTATATATTTTTTAAAATAAATTTTAAATCATTAGTCTGGAAGAAGTCGAATTATTATTAGGTGCTATCCTAAATTTCTGAATCAAAACAATTTTCCCTGACGTAAAAAAATAAATTTTATGCTTCTTATAAATTGTAATTACACGCATCGACGAATATTGCGTCTTTTTGTTTGTTTATTTTGTGAATTTAAATATGAGGGAAGCTAGCTGGGTTTCCGAAACGTTATCTTTTCGTATATATTTTTTAAAATAAATTTTAAATTATTAGTCTGCAAGAAGTCGTATTATTATTAGGTTCTATCGTAAATTTCTGAATTTGAAAAATTTTCCCAGACGTAAAAAGAGAAATTTTATTCTTCATATAAATTGAGATTACACGCATCGGCGAATATTGCGTCTTTTTTTTGTTCATTTCGTTCATTTTGTGAAAGAAAATATGAGGGAAGCTAGCTGGGTTTCTGAAACGTTATCTTTTCGTATATATTTTTTGAAATAAATTTTTAATTATTAGTCTGGAAGAAGTCGTATTATTATTAGGTTCTATCCTAAATTTCTGAATTTAAACAATTTTCCCTGACGTAAAAAAAGAAATTTTATTCTTCTTATAAATTTAAATTACACGCGTCGACGAATATTGCGTCTCTTTTTTTTGTTCATTTTGTTCATTTTGTGAATCTAAATATGAGGGAAGCTAGCTGGGTTTCCGAAACGTTATCTTTTCGTATATATTTTTTAAAATAAATTATTAGTCTGAAAGAAGTCGTATTATTATTAGGTTCTATCCCAAATTCCTGAATTTAAATAAATGAATTTAAATTTTAAAGTGGAGAGGCTCCGCTTGGGGTGGTCGCTACAGAGGGTTATCAGCAACCTGGGTCGGAGTAGTGATGCGGAACAAACGTGCCATTTAAATAAATGACACGAGTGTTCTAGATCAATCTGAAAAATTCATAACCACTCACGGTGCTGCCCTCTCAGCTGAGCTTGACAAATCGCCGTCCCCATAGCATTGACAGTTCGGGGGCAGGTTTCGGTTACAAGCTAAACGTCGGTAAAACAGTTACCAGTAATTTACCGACAAACGATAATCGTTCCGTGCTAATACGCCACTAGTCGATAAGTTGTTGCCGGCAACAGATGGCGCCACCGTCTGACCAATTTTCGTGCCCGTGTTATGATGTAGGCCACCTGAGTCGGTAAAAGATCAACGCGCAAGAAGGTTCACTTCCGTGCTAATTTACCCACAGTAGTTTTTAAAGATACAGTGGGTAAATGTCACCTCAACTCTACTGCGAGTGTGAGACGCCGAAGTTCAGGTACATACCACGGTACTCACTTCCATGCTAATTTACCCAAAGTTGTTTTTAAACATACAGTCGATAAATGTGATCTCTGTTTTACCGTGAGAGTGTGACACTGAAGTTCAGATACATGACACGGCGTCTCGTCGTGGGATCTCCGGCCCATATTCAGAGGCGCCTTACATTTACCGACAGAAGATGATGGTTCATATCCGTGCTAAGATGTCAACAGCTAATAAGTTGTTACGAGCAATGGATGGCGCCACCATCAAGTCAGTTAAATTACAGGAAAATTCAATGTCGCACATGGTGAATTCAAATGACGCATACAGCTAGGGGAATCCTAAGGTTCTAGAACCTTCTAGAGGTATTGGTGGAGTTGGGGATAGGGGACTATAAAAGGAGACATCAGATCCCCCCAAAAAGTTTCGAAATCCAAAAAAATAAAAGTCCTATTTTTTGTTTTTTCAAAATTTTGATTTTATATGGTGCCTGTCGGGACTTGAAAATTTCATGGGAAAATGCATGGGAAAAAATGACTTTTTTGTATTTTTCAAATAATTGTTCAGGGTTAGGGAAAAGTTGACATTAAAGTTATAAGGCTTCTAGAGTACTTTCCAACGAAGAATTTGACCTATCATACATATGGATTTGACGCCCCTAACACACCCCCACGATTCCCTGAAAACTACCCTTAAATCGAAAAATGTACATTCTTCAGGAAATTGACTCTTTTAAGCAGTTTATTCTCCTTTTTTTCCGGAAATCATTACTATAGGTCTATTAGAATGTTTAAAAATGTTTATTAGTTAATTCCCATTCATTTAAATAAATTCTATTTGTTTAAATAATATGTTCTTCTATAAAATTCGTTTTAAATCTGTTCTATGAGATCGAAATGGCAGTTTATTATCTGAAAGTAACTTTATTTATTTATTAATTTCTTTCTATTGTTTAAACAATGAATTATCATTCATTTTCTACTTTTTTGCAATTTATGGTGAAAAAGTCAGCTTTTCTTGTGATAAACCAATATATTTTAATTTCAAGGTATCCTCTATACATTATCTAATAAATCCTAAATTGTTTAAAGAAATTAAATTTGTATGATGGGTCAAATTCTTTGTTCAAGTCCCAACAGACAGCATATGAAATCAAAATTTTGAAAAAAGAAAAAATAGGACCTCTTTTTTTTTGGGTTTCGAAACTTTTTTTTTTTTTGGGGGGGGGGCCCCCCCCCGTTTGAATCTAGCATCAAAAAATTTTTGCAATGCATTTTTGGACCACCCTAGTATACAGTCTACATCTAGTAGAAAATGATCCTCGATGAGTGTGTAAAACTTATTCCTGCTTTCGAGGATGTACTGACCCTGCTTTCATCATCATCATCGGGGAAAGTACAACTAAAGAAAGTTAATCGATGGCGTCTAAATATTATTGAACACTTGGAATGTTTTAAAGCTCGATTCGAGTTTCTCGCTAAAAAGGGTAGCAGACTTCAGAAGAAACGCAATGACATTAACGATCGAGTGGAGTGGATCGACGTCGACAAAGCATTTCATAGTCGAGTGAAAACATGCATTGTCGCGAACCCGGTTCACAAGGATGTTCTTGCCTTTCTTGATGACGCCCCAGTTCTATTTGTTATACATGTAGGTCGATCCTTGCGTGAGCATAGAGCTTTTGAAATCAACACTGTGCTTAAAGCATATTATCTAAAGATTGGTAAGGAGGATCCTCATTTGAAAAACTTTAAATCAAAAAATGAAGAGATATACGTCACCACGGATTTGAAAATATGGTTTACCAACAACGCAAGATACCATATCTCAACTGAAATGGAGGAGTTTCATGAAAAAGACTCCGAATGGACATTACACTCTACTGTGAAATTAGAAGTGAATATCAACAAACTAAACCCTATGAAAGGCAGCTCTTACATTGATCTTCCTTTACGGATTAAGAGAAAAGAAGCATGTGTTAACGTGCAAAATATGGATGACAATGAGTGCTTCAAGTGGGCTAGATTATCAGCCATATATTCACCTAACAGAAAAGATATTACTAACCGCGTGTCCAGCTATAAGCAGTACAAGGATGAATTAAACTTTTCTGGAATAAATTTCCCCGTAGCAATGAAAGATGTATCAAAATTTGAAGCACAAAATGGCATTTCAGTGAATATTTATGGCTTGATTAAAAAGAAGCAAAAATTGATAGTGGTTCCTCTTCATCTCACTTCGCAGGTGAGGGAAACTCATGTAAACCTCCTCCGAGTTGAAGAGGAATATGTAAATACCTAATACCAAGGCCACAGGAAACTTTCTTTGGAGCCACTACTTGTCACATCTTTCAGAAAGCTCTACATCCACCGATGAAGAAGGTTCGGGACCACTGTCACCTGACAGGAAAATATCGAGGTCCTGCACATGAACACTGTAATCTAGCTTACCAAGATTCTAATATCATACCTGTTGCGTTCCACAACTTGAGTGGATATGATGCTCACTTTATCACCCGCGATATTGCTACACAATTTGAAGGAAAAGTAAAAGTTCTGGCATTAAATAAGGAAAAATACATATCTTTTACCAAATATGTTCAGGGAACACAGATATAATTCCGTTTCATGAACTCATTCAGATTCATGGCATCGTCCTTGGAAAAGTTAGCATCGTATCTCACTGAGTATAAAATTGTGAGTGCAATGTTTGCTGGAAAGGAGAGTGAGAAAATTGAACTTCTAACGAGGAAAGGTGTTATCCCCTATGAATACCTGGACTCGAGGGTGAGACTGAAAGAAAACCAGCTTCCACTAAAAGAAAAGTTTCACAGTTCCCTGAATGAGTCATCAATATCTAATGAGGATTACGGACATGCACAACAGTTAGGGTATGCATTCAGTGTCAGAACTCTCGGCGAATACGTGAAACTATGCATGAAGACTGATATGTTGCTGTTGGCTTATGTCTTTGAAAATTTCCGAGAACGGTGTCTCATGGCTTACGGTATCGATCCAGCACATTACTACACGACTCCTGGCTTCACATGGGACGCCATGCTTAAGTACACAGGGGTAAGATTGGAACTCCTCACTGACGTTGATATGCTATTGATGATCGAAAAGGGTAAAAAGGGTGGAGTGAGTCAATGCTCCAACCGATACACCATTGCCAACAAGAAGTATATGAAAGTTTTCAATGAAAGAGGTGAGATCATCTACATTGTATATTTCGACGCAAACAACCTTTATGGTTGGGCAATGGTGGTTTCGAGTGGTTTACAAATTTGGAAAATTTTGATTTCAATATTCCAAATGATTCACCCATTGGTTATATTCTAGAAGTTGATGTGTACTATCCACCTGAGCTTCACGATGAGCATAATGATTTACCGTTCTGTCCAGAACACTCGAAACCACCGGGTTCCAATCAGGAGAAGCTTCTAACGACCCTGCTACTGAAACATAAGTACGTTCTGCATTACCGAGTTCTCAAACATGCTCTTGCAAATGGTCTTGTATTTCTCAAAATCCACAGAGTACTTAAATTCAATCAGTCACCATGGCTCAAGAGTTACATAGATTTCAATACAGACAAGAGAGCACAAGCTAAAAATGAATTCGAAAAGAACTTGTACAAATTGATGAATAATGCAGTTTACGGTAAGACAATGGAGAACGTACGAAAGCATGTGAATGTGAAACTCGTGGCGAAATGGGAGGGTAGGTATGGAGCAGAAGCCCTCATAGCCAAACCGAACTTCCACAGCCAAGCCATTTTTAGTGAAAATCTCATCGGTATAGAGTGAAGAAAGACAGAAGTTGTGTTTAATAAGCCAATCTATGTGGGTCTGACGGTGCTGGATGTGTCTAAAATCCTAATTTATGATTTTCACTACGATTAAATGCGTAAAAAATATCGTAACAACTGAAAACTCTTGTACACTGACACAAATAGTTTAATATATGAAGTGAAGTGTCAGGATATTTATGCCGACAGGAAAGAAGATATGGAAAAGTGTATTCAACAATTCGACACATCAGATTAACCTCGAGATAATTTTTTTGGAATGCCGCAAAAAAACAAGAAAGTTTTGGGTTTGATGGAAGATGAATGTAATGGTGAAATAATTACAGAATTTGTTGGTTTGCGCAGTAAGATGTATAGAGTCCGTGTCAATGGTGAGGACTTTGTTGAAAAAGCCAAAGGCGTAAAAGCAACTATTGTAAAGAAAAGTATTACCTTCGATGATTACACCGAGTGTTTGCGAACGTTGAGTATCCAATCTAGAACGCAATGTGTGATCAGGTCAAGACTACACAACGTTGAAACGATTGAACAACAAAAGATTGCACTCAGTCCTTATGACGATAAGCGATACTTACTCCCGAAGAGTACAGACATCCTCGCATGGGGGCATTATAGAACCAGCGCAATGGATGTCGATGATGTTTTAAGTGATAGTAATGAAGAATTGCTAGATCTTCTGATAAAAGATTAGGTTTAAGTTGATTATAAATCTCATAATTTAGTTCAACATTTATACGCCGTTGATTCATCGTTGGTTCAGCATTGATTCATCGTTGGTGGAACATTGATTCATCATTGGTTCGACATTGCACAGAGTTGATTTAACATTGTGCAAAGTTGATTACATATCTGATTTATCTATCCCGATATTGTGTGAACTGTCAAAACCTAGCCACTTTACAAATATTTTGTTACCACGTTTCTTCATTACTTTTTCCACAAGGTATACGTCTGGATGTTTAACTTTGAGAAGTTCTTGCTCATAAAATCCACCAGCAACGCGTTGTTCTTGATAGTCTTTGAGCCTGTAAGTCACTAGATTCGTGAGCATAACTCGATACACAGTGAATATCTCTGTTGTCCAGTTGGGAGCGTATCCTTTCTCAAAAACATGCTTGTGCTTGCTGATTCGAACTTTGTCACCAACTTTGAACTTTGGTCTTCTCCTCGATATGTTTCGCAGTTTTTTTAAGCGTTGCATCAGCTTCTTCTCATCCTCGACATTGACATCTTTTGGGTTCATACCGATTGATCGATGTTTGGTATTGTTGTACTTGGAGATGAGAGTAGGCAAAATGGCTATCCACTTATAGTTGCCTCTTAAGCTAAATTGTGGCCACATCTTATTCTTGAGCGTGCGGTTGAATCTTTTACAGATTGACGCCTTTAGACTACCATGCGTTGAGTAGAGATTAATGCCATATCGTTGCACAAGTTCTTTAAAATGTGAATTATAAAATTCTTTGCCTTCATCGGTGTGTAAGTTTTTTGGCACACGATCCGGCACAAGTATAGATTGCATGGCTGAAGTGACATCTAGTCCACTCTTGCCTTCAGCAGGAACCGCCCAAGCGTACTTCGGGAAAATATCTATAACGGTAAGTAAATACTTGTAGCCAGTATTCTCACGAGCATGGGGTAGCATTTCAACCAAATCTGCCTGCCACGTCTCGTCTATACCACGCGTTTGCATGCGATGACGTGGATGATTCTTTCTAGCAGGTTTATGCAGTTCTGTGACTACTGTTAATTTGTCCTTGTCCATTCTCGAGTGCGTTCAATCGAGCGTACAACTGGGCAATGAGTTCAGTTTTACGGACTGATAAATCTTGTTGGATGTCAATCTGCAGATTTTTAAGTTTTTCGTTGATTGATTCTTCGAGTAAACGTATCATCAAACTATTATTGTCAATCTCTGTTCGCATAGATGATGTGACTTGAAACATAGTACGTATCTCGTTTTATACAATACGCTGTACAAGTCGCAAATTGACTGCGTCGTATTGTTCTATGGCCTCACTAGCGTTACAAACTCTCTTGCCATCTACATCATAATGGACATCAGAGGTAATCTTGAATCCAACGCCAGACGGCCCACGGCTTCCTGCAGCGGTTCGATCCAGGTGACGTCGGAACACGACGATACTCATCGTAATACTGATGAAAGCGTTCTCAGTACCCTCCTAATATATGATTACAGCTTCCCGCAGTTCCTCAATAATTGATATAATTTCATTGTTGTGACTCCAGTTGCCAGCTTCCTGATCCGCTAGGAGTAGACGAAGACGACCTACAAGTTCGTTAGGGTCGTCCCAGTAGACGTAGTCAGTCTCTACATTTTTTCTTGCTACCATGTACTGTGTCAGGGAACCTCCACCTTTGGATGATCGTCTGCGTGATACGTTGAGCAATTTTGAAATAAAGTTCTTGAACTTATTAGATAGATAGATAAACGTTTATTTTTTCAGCCTGCTGGCCTTAAAAAATTGAGTAGCTTACACTTCCATTTTCACAGAATTCTCTTGAAACTAACCCTTAAAAATTAACATCCATCCAATCCTTATCTCTAAGCCGCACGCTCTTATCGCCTCGCTCAGATGTCCCTACTTTTTCGCATTGCCTCGCTTGTCAACCTCTGTTTTCTCTCTAATGCCTTCTACTTATCTGCTATATACAATATTTACATGTCATCTCCATCTTACCCAACACTCCCTTCACCCATGCTACTGCCCTTTGTTCCCCCTTTTCATGCAACAATCCATCCATGCTTATCTCACTTCTTTCCATCTCCACGCACTCCTCCAAACAGTGCTCCACTCTTGCATCCCCCTTTCCACACAGTTCACACATCCTCTTCTCCCGCGAGAGCCAGAACCTATTGAAACCCTCCATGCACCCACACCTCATCCTCGCTATAAGCTCCTGACTACATTTCTCCCCTTTCTCACATAAATATTGCGCTCTTGCCCTTGGCATAATCCACACATAGTTTCCGTTAAACCTTGACTCTCTCATTCTCTCTTCCCCTTCTGTCTTTTCTCTTTCCATGCCGTTTTGTTTAACCAAGTCATAAACCTTCCTTCCTTCCTCGTGCATCCTTCTCACTTCATCCATATGCAGTCCATTCATTCTAAAATACCTTTCCCTCTCAGCCTTCATCTTCTCTCCCCTCTCCTGTTCTCCTTCTCCCACCAACACTTCCTAACCAGCCTACTTCCCCCCTCTTCCAAAAATTTCTCCTCATATTTACATGCCCTGCTCCCTGCTAGAATCCCTGCACTCGTTCTTCACAAACAGATTCTTGCTTCACATGCTGATGTTTTGCTACACTGCAAGCACGTTGGATATTCTTTAGCCCTGGCGTCGGTCAGACTGTCAAAAAACTTACTTCAACAGTCAGAAATGTATTGGGTGTACTCTTTTTGTGTTTCCAGGTATTTTTTTCCCTGTTTATCTTGTTACGGATGTAGTGATACTTATCATGAAATGTTTTTATAAGTTGTATGATTCTCGTGCGAAAGACCTTTGG
This sequence comes from Andricus quercusramuli, assembly GCA_932178445.1. Classification (NCBI taxonomy): domain Eukaryota; kingdom Metazoa; phylum Arthropoda; class Insecta; order Hymenoptera; family Cynipidae; genus Andricus; species Andricus quercusramuli. The sequence goes on from CAKNXH010063153.1 coordinate 8,710, forward strand.
CAAAGATGCTCTAGTGTAAATGGACTCTATATCATCAGCAACGACATTAGCTACTGTTGAGAAGCTGACATCCTGTTTTGGACTGGCCGAAGCCAGGGCTAAAGAATATCTAATATGCTGGTAGTGTAGCAAAACATCAGCTTGTGAAGGAAGAATCTGTTTGTTCAGACTTTCAGGCGGTCCAAATGAAGGTTAATGAAATTTTTGACCGAGCGTCCTCGACGTCTTTGTCAATCAAACTCCTTCTCTAATCAACACTAAAATGCATAGTAAAACACTAAAATTCGACAAGTCTCGACTTGTCTGGTTGGCACGTTGCGCAAAGCGGTAAGGCGAATTCCTGGAACCGGCTGCCGCCCACCTAGCTTGGCCATTGTTCAACCCTCGCTGAGGCTCACCTCCCCCACCCCTCCCATCATATTGCGGCTGATGTATATTTACGTTAATTTGTTCTAAATATGATATATTTTAACGCTTTTAACGCCTCAGCCGATCGCACCAGCAAACTTCACACGAGGAAAATAACGACCATAAAATGGCTCCTTTTTACGACATTTGCTCCTCCCCCCCACCCTTACAGGAGAGGGCCATGAGAAGGGAAATGTTTTTTTAGTCAAAGGATATGTAGAAGAGGTCACATAACAATTTTGAACGAAATTCGATTACTATAACTTACTTAGAAAAAATCCCAAAACGTGTTCAGTCTTTTCCGATTTTTTGAAACTTTGAATGCGATGTGCGACCGGAAGATATGGTCTGATTAAAAAAAAATTGATTGCAATCAGGGCGACGAGTAGCAATTTTCCTGCGCTATTACGATTCGATTCGGAAACTTATGTGCAATTCGGTCCACCGTACTCTAAAAGGATGGACGAACCCTTTACCTAGCTGCTCGTGGGAATAACAATGAAACCACCATACCAAGACACCAAAATGTTGTGGATGCGGTTCAAAATGATCGAACGCGCATAGCACCCGACAAAGGGTCGGCAAACAATGCCGATCATCCTAGAGTTCGGGATGCTGAAAATAATTTAGATGGAAACACGACGACGAACTGGCGAAACGCCCACATTGAGAGGACTGATCAAATTAATAATGACGTGCTAGACTTTGTAAGAAAGAATTTATTTATTTCTTTCACTTACTTCCACCTGGTCCACGCCCATGATCCTAAAAATGATATATTTCACAAAACCTGAAAATCTCAATTTAAATTGTTGGGCGCCAGGCGCGCATGTGCCAGTCGGAATCGCAAAAACTCAACAAAAACAGGGAGTGGCCATAGGTTATGCCCGGGCTGCATCAGCCCTCAAAAGAGTGGTGGTAGAAGGAGTAGTTCGTACTTACTCAATAAGCAACCCCGTAGCCAGGGTTGTTCTTTCTCGTAAATGAATTGGCCATTTAATTACCATGTAATTCAATTTCACATTTATTGAGAGCTGATTCTAGATACATTTAAAAAGGGTTTCCCGAACAGAAAGTTATTAATCTAATTCACTAAATAATTACGGACCCCATAAATTCAACAGTAGTTATTTTGAGGTTGTGTTGCCCGGAAGCTACACACGTGGCGAATATCGGCGGTAGCGAAAGCGGCAATAAATTCATGAGGCCAACATGGCGTCCAAAAATTAACACGCGGTAACGCCGACAATGCGAATTTCTATAACCCCCTATTTACACGAAAGCAATTTACCTGGACCAAAAGATAAGCCACTGAAACCCATAATTTCCACTAATCGTGGAAAATACATAATTTTATACAAAAATACAAATAACCAACGCCATTGGAGACATCATCGGGTCCTCACGTTCACCGGTCTAAACTGTAATTACTAAAATCAACCAGGAAGAAAGAGGTGGTGAACGGGAGCATCCGAATCAGGTCGCCAACCGCCTACCTGAATTCAAGAGATCTTACCTCAATCGTAGATAAATAATGAAACTAAAGCTACTTTACTTTGACGCGAGTACAGTATTGCGAATTCCAAAGCAAGCAAAACAAGAGCGGAACTACGCGACTACGTCTCGACACGTGGCAGCCGAACGAAGAAGGACTCTGCATGGTCGTCGGCGTGCTCGTAGCCCTCCTTCTCAAGGCGAGTTTCCCCGGCACGGCGCTGATTGGCTGCTTGCTCGACGCTGTCCGGCGATTGGTAGATTTGAACTCGCTCGCTCAGCTCAGATGTATGACCACTAGAGAGAAGAGGCAGGGGCGACTTAACTGGTGGCCTGTAATCAAAATAAAATCGGCGGAGTAGATCCGTTGCATTTCCGGTAAATGAGGAAATTCTCGTCCTCTCTGGAGCGAGATTGTCCGCATTGGCAAACACACGTCACAAATCTAGGACGAACAGACCTATTTCGCATCCGTAGCATAGGAGTCTTAAGGTAGGCTGAGATCTCGATCCAGTGCTGTCGCGTCGACGGCCCGGTTAAAGGATGTGAGGACTTCCTCCAACAAATGGATTACTGGTGCAGACCAAGGTATAGCTCCTGGCTACTAAGTTCATTCTCAAAACTCAGGGCAGAGGATCCGAAACATCCCTCGCTCTGGAGGCATCCAAGGTTTCCAGCCAGGTTCCGGGAATATTGGAGACAGCAAACGGAAAGGCGGGAACCAGATTCAAATTCGAATCTCGATTTCTAATTTAAAAAAGGTGGCAGCGAGTGAATCCCAGTTCTCTGTAGGCCTCACAGAGTCCCAAAATCCCTCGATGTCCCACGTTGAGAATATCCATGAGGCAAGATCATACATAACAAACAAAAGAAAATACCCTACGCATTAATCCTACATTCTTCAAATTAATCTAAGTGTGCCCTTGGAGCGTCGTGCCACGTGCCGAGAGACCCGATGTCGCTTCAGAATCAAAATAATAATGTAAATAATACGAACTAAAATTCTGTCGTGTTACAACTTCTACGATTCTAGCATTATCCCTGTTCGCGGAGGCTTCATGGCGTGTATGCACACTCTGTGGTGCCAGAAACACCCAGAGCTTCAGCACGTATCGCATCAGTCTTTGCGAAATCAAGCCGACTACCTCGGGGAAAATGTATATGTACGCGGAGCACTTCCCCAACCGCTGCTTGATCAAGTTGCAGACGAAGATGAAGCGATATTAAGACCAACCGCAGGAAGCAGGCACCTTCTGAAAGATGATTGCAATTTCAGTACAAGGAGGAACATCAACATGCAAGTTCCTCTTGATCCCCAAGATCTGGCTGAAATGGATGCCTCCCTTCGTGGAGATATCTCGCAAGAGTCGGACTTCTGGACCATCAATTGCTCAGTTTATGGTGCTGCGAGATCTTTGCTGATTCAAATCGAAGGCTAAAACCGACGACGGATCAAAAGACCAACAGACGCTTGCATCAACTGAACAAGAAAATTGGATGTGCAAGACAGAATGCGTCCTGTTTTCAATATGTGATTGACTACATAACATCTGGTAGAACGTTTACGGAAAGGGTTCGAAAGTTCGCCCAAGAACTAAGGATCTTGATTCACATACTAAACAAGTCAAAGCTGCTGATAATCAAGCAGCATATTGTGGACAAAATACGGCTGTTCTCGCTGACCCATCGCGCCTCTTCAGCAATCTCCCTGTTTCTGTAAAAAATCCACCCAAGCCCAAGAAGCTAGAGACTTTTTGGAGAGAGGTATACAAAGTCCCGAAAACACTGGAGTTGAAAGAAGATACTGACAATATCATCCGCTGCAAGGAGTTGAAAAGAACTCTAGTGAATTCGCTTACACCGCCGGTGAGTTATGATATTGATGAACTAACTGCCCACGCGCGTTGCGGATAGGGTTTAGCCACTCCGCACGTATAGAAATTCGTTCGGCGAGCCCGCCCAAACGGTTGCTGTCACAGGTGACGTCACCCAGAGAACGGGATGAGTCATTGAATCCTAGCAATGGGGAAGCCGTCGTGCGAAGTAAGTGGCGGGATACTTGCAGTGGAGCCATTTCTAAACATATACAAATTTTGGAGGATTGGTTTGACAGATTGAGGAGGATAAGCATTGATTGTCGCGGATACCTTTTCAATCCGTGATAAGATGAAATCAAAGTAGTACGAGGATAGAAAAGAATATGGTGACGGATAGAAAATTATGTATTTGAACAGATAGGCAATACATTTTATGTTGAAAGGATTGAAGATGATAAGAAATTATTGGCACGGATTTAGATTATATCCGTGTTACATAACGAGAAAAATCAATGCTGCTCGCAGATGGACAAAGATAGGGTGACGGATGAAACATTACGAATCAGAACATATAGTCAAATCTTTCTGCGAAGGAAAGATTCACAAGGATAAATATTGACTTGCATGGATAAGTATTCTATTCGTGATACTAACCAAGAAATTTTGAAGTAGGTCGCGGATAGATAAGGATAGGTTTCTGGGTAGGAAATAATGGATTTAAACGGATAGAAAATATAAATATATTACTTATCCGTTTCAATCCATATTTTGTCGAATTTACAGTGTGAAGAACGGAGTCGAAAGTATAAGTAATGATTGGCACAGATTAGGATTCTATTCGTGTTACATAACTAGAAAAATCAAAGAAGGAAGAGGATATACAAGGATAGGGTTACAGACAGAAAATCATGGATTATAATAGACAGCCAATTCTTTCTATGAAGAAAGGGTTGAAGAGAATGAGTAATGATTGGCACGGATAAGTGTTCTATCCGTGATAGTTAAAAAGGAATGTCAAAGCAGGTCACGGTAAGAAAAGTGTAGGGTTACGGATAGGAAATTATGGATTGGAACGGATAAGCAATATCTTTTGTGGAGAACGGATTAGAGAGGATAGTTAATGGTTGGCATGGATTAGTATCGTATCCGTGATAGATATCAAAGAATGTTAAAGTAGTTTTCGGATAGACGAGGATAGGGTTGCGGATAGAAATTCTTGTCCTTGTGATTGAAACGTATATGTATGGAAACAGATAGTAATACACGAAAACGGACACAGAAGGATCGAAGTAGACAGATTCAAGCGGAGAGATGGTTATTCAAAGGATGCAAACGGATTGAAGAGTAGAAATAAGTATTCGAACGGATACTTGTGCATGGATGATGTGATGGATGATGATGTGAATGGCATGCTTAAAAATTCATATTGACCTAAAACAATTGTAAATGATGTACATTTGATAGATTTCGGTGACATCCTAATATGGAAAAATAAATCTTTAAGATATAACAGAGAGAATTATTTATTTTAATTTGAAACATTCAATCAACCGTCAAACAAGGAAAGTGGGTAGTTTTTTTCAAAATAAACTTGTGTAATGGACGAAAATCTGCACATATTCGCTTCTCGCTAGTTTACTTGGGAACCAGAGCTATTGGTGACGCATACTCGGATTCACTGGGACGAAATAATTGATCTCTTAGACAAATCTGACCATATTTGCTTCAAGTCACTTTTTTTCGTATAAGCTACTCGACGAGGAGAAGAAAGAAATATTGTGTGCTATTTTACCACGATTTTTATTTCCGCGTCAACTTTCTCGGGATTTTCGGGTTTCACTGGTTTAATGTGCTCACCATTGAACAAAGTTTTTTATTTTTGCTGATCGGCTACAGGAATTTTCGCATTTATTAACAGAAACTCTACATTATCGGTCCTTAATTCACCTAAATCGATATTCAAAATTTTTCGCGTTACTTCTTTTATACTAGCATCTTCCTCGACAAGTTCAAGTATTTTCAATTAAGATTCATTTCTACCGCAATAATCTGATTTTGTATATTGTGTTGCCTTAATCGCCGCTTGATTTACCAATTTTTCTTTCATGAAGCTTATTGGGTTGCCGCTGTCAGCAGCGTCAGAAGGTTCATGTTGAAAACCTCGTTGTAAATAATCAGTTTGTAGTTTTCGTTCCTGTGAAATTCGTTGTCGTTCTCGAAATCGATGTTGACTGCTTCCTTCACTCGTTTCTTTCTCTTTGATAAAGCTTATTGGGCTGCCACTGTCCAACAGCGTCAGAAGTGCCATGTCGAGAATCTCGTTGTCAATAATCAGCTCGTAGCCTCCATTCCTGTAGAATATGTTTTTGTTCTTAAAATCGATGTTGACTACTTCCTTCACTAGTCTCTGCATTCGTTGTGGGCAGTCTTTGACAACGTATCTTACCCGAAGTCGACACTTTTGAGTCTCCTGATTCAAATTCGGTTGCCTTATCATCTTTGTCTGCAGTTTTTGCAAACTTAACACTTTTTTTATCACCAATATTCCTTGCTTGCAAACTTACTTTTTTAAAGGCTAACAGCAATGTTTCTATCGTATCAAATCGGAGTATACGTGCTTGATGACCCAAAGGTACATTTGGAATACCGTCGACAATATAATCAATCCGTTCACTGTCTTTAATTGGCACTCTATTTGCCAAAATGGCTTTTTCGTGCATAGTTAGTTAGTTTTAAGACGGCGGCAAGTCTATGAAGAGCTCCTCTGTCGCTCAAGCTATGAAGTCAATCGTACCACACCCTCACTCATTTGCTCTCAGCAGTTGACCCCAGACCTCTTGATGAAGCCAAGTATGTCGAATACTGTTTGCGTTGTAATTTCCTCAGGTGCCATAAAAAGGGCCCAGAGGGTTTGTTTCCTTAGCTTAGCACTCTGTCTTGGGGTCATAACCCACTTTGTGCATATGATAGTTTGAGTGGTTGTGCCCAGTGAGGATCCGTACCACTGTCCTTATATCTTTCTTGAGTAAGCCCAAGATTTCCCTGGCTCTGTCCATCCTATAGGTATGACCCAAAATGGATTTTGCCTGATGGCAACTCTGGATTTGTTCCCAGTATTCCCGGTGTTTTGTTCGGATCCAACTTTTAAAGGCCATCCCGATAAAGCAAGACGCTATTACGTTGCCCGTGATCCCTGTGTGACCAGGGACCCATGTACGATATAGAGCCACACTGTTTCTTTCTGCAAGTTGGTTCAATGCCTTTTTGCATTCCCAAACCAGTTCTGATGTTATGTCTGGTTTCCCTGTTGCAGTTAGTATCGCTTGATCACGCAAAGGTACTTCTGAAATACCGGCAACCATATAATCAATCCGTTCACTGTTTTCAAATGGGGCTCAGGTTGATAGCTGTTTTTGATTCAGGCGTTGAGCTTCAATTTTCATCAATTCTCGTCTGGCCACATTTTCATCGTTCCTACGTGCCCGTTCAGATTCTCCGTTTCGTAGTCCGGCCAGGTGAATTCTTGCCTTCTTGCTTTAGCTTCTCTTAGAGCATTACTTTTCAATTGTTCACCACAAAATTCTGTTCAATAAAGAGCCACACTCAAATCACTAGTGCTAACTGCGCGTGCAAAGCCAAAACACACTTAAAACGACAAAAATCTGAAGTTTTCCGGTTGAATCTAACTTCTGATCTGTAAGGTTGGTGGTTAATGATCTAGAAGGACTCAAGGACCAAGGACTTTTAATCAGTATGATTCGACAACGAAGTCAGAATAAATGAACTTTATTTAATTTAGGCTTTAGTATAAAAGGTGACAATGCGTTCGCTTCCGTGGTTGGCAAAACTCTGCCAGACTCTGCTCTTCTCTTGCATTCTGTCTGGCTCGATAATGATCGACAATGTTCGGTCGATTGCTGATCTTGCTACCGCGGTAAATTCACAAATATAATCTTAATTCTATCTCTCACACTAATAAATGCCAATAACTACGAAGTTGTAGATTTCTGTGTGTGACTGGCATTGAGTAGGAATAACATTTCATACATATACTTATTCGTGTTCGTCTGCAAAAGTAAAACTGAGCAACTCCTGGTTTAAGTTTAAAGAAATTCCCACGGAGAATGCTTGAGAAGGCTTTTGTATGATTCACCGGGAATGCATCATCAATAGTATTTAGAAGCCGCGCTTCTGGCAAGTTTTCGTCTGGATGCAATTCCTAGAAAAAAATTTAATTTTCTCTGATTCTTATAGTATACCAGTTTCTATTTTTGTTAAGATTATTCTAATAAAACATGCGGATGCTCATTATTTCTGTACAAAGCGCGTATGGAATTTTCTAATGCTTATTTTTAATTTATATACACATTTCTGAGGAAAAGGAAAGATTTCAGATTTTTATTTCTTTTCATTTTTATAATTCATGAAAAGAACTGTTGTCTCACGTGTGGTTAAATACTATTCGTACCTAAGATTAAACCCGTGAGTTTAAGGTTTTAGCGAAGATCAGTGTAGGGTAAGTTCATGCATGTATTTTATATGAAGAGACTGGTTGATAGTTATGGCCTATAAACTAAATAATGTAATAGCGTCAAGTGGTGGTCTCCCTTTTTCAGAAATAGAAATAAAATAATCTCGGAACTTTTTATTGTATGTTTGAAAATCTTTTTCTCCCAGAATCTTATTATCCCTATTAATTCCAATGATGGAGTCCCTCTGTTTTTGGGGTTCGTTTTGAGATCAGTTCGTCGTGGGCTAATGATCGACAGAGTTACTCAACACGGTGTCTAACACGTGGAAAACGAACGTGAGCCAAACACACATGTTTGTTTTAGAAAAAAAAGCATGTAAAATAAAATAAATTTTAATTTAGATTAGTGACCTTGATGGAGTCAGTGGTGTGGAAAATGGAAATATAATCGGTACTCAGGAGAGTGATACAGAAATTGATGATAATTTAAGTTTGTTTGAAGATTCAATAAGTTTAGAGTTTGAACAAATGCTAGATGTGCAGTGTGATTTTGAACAACTCACTTAGTCGATCAGTGCAGACGATTATTTTTTCCAAGCAACATTTGATTTTTTACCAACGGACGAACGTGAGAAAAAGTGTGGTACTTATTCTGTAGCTGTACAAAATTTTGCTAAACCTTCCACATCGCTTCGCCATCAGATAGGCACTGCGAATTTCCAAATTCTACAGAATAATTATATTGATCCTTCCAACTCATTTGGGCTTGGATCTGTGAATTATCTAACATCGCATAATGATTTTTGTAGGATTTCAAACTCATTGAGCTTTGAACCTGAGATTACTAATTATGAAAATTCGCAAAATAATTTTTTTGGACCTTCCACATCGTTAGGACTTCAAGCTGGTATTGAAAATTACCAAACACGCAAAATAGTTCTGCTGAACCTTCCAACTCAGCTGTGGTGTTGTTGAAAAAGAGGAAAGAAAGTTTGATGCGGGTTTTGATAAGTGAAAGATCTACAGAGAAAGATCGCGAATGTCACTTTGACTTGCTTAGTGACAAGCAGCATTTTCTTTCTAAGAGATATGTGGCGGCGTATCGCATCGGTCACCTAGTGAAAATTATAGAGCCCTTATTGGAAAATAAAGTACATTATTCAGCAGGGACAATGTTAGAAAAATATCGAACTTCTGAATCAATCAGAAGAGTGGCGGATTGGGTTGGAGAGAATTGACAAAACAATACTCCTTGGAATTTATACAGTGTTGACACGCAAAGTGAAGATGTGATAGAGTCGATTATATCTGATGAAGAGAGGTCTATTGGAGATGAAGAGGATATTACGGAAGTGTAACCCTTTTCGGGAATATCGGGTCGACAAGGTCCGTGTTTTGAATCTAAATTATGGGGTTGGTTTTTTTGAAGAATCCAGCTTTCATCACAGAGGAAGATCAGGCTCGAGAGGGGCATCCTCGGAATTTTAGACCAAGTAATCCGAAAATGGTCATCGTTGTGAATTTAAATTTTTCGACTTTGACTGCTATCCTCCATCTGAAATGGGCTTCATTCCCTGAACAGAAATTCAAGAGTACAGTAGAGATTTTGACTTTATTAGTTCAAAAGAAAACTGTCAAAAATATGGTCCTTAATATTCACAACGTCTACTGGGGATTAAAATTTATGGAAAGTAGACCAGCTCGGATGATCTTTGTAAGTATATTTTGTTGACTATTTTTTGTTCATCATGGGTATAAATTATTCTGTAAATAAAGCGAAATAAACGATATTTCAAAACCAAAATAGTTTATTAAATTTAAAAAAATATAGAGTGGATTAGAATGTTAGATTTAGAGGAGGAAATTTAATAAATTCGAAGTTTGAATTCTTCATAGTTAATTGTTTTGAATCAAAATCAATATGGATCATTCCTGATTTTCCTATTTTATTTATAATTTCAGGATGATGCTAGTAGAGTCGTTTATAATTGAAAGAAAGGAAGTCAATATTTGAACGGTATTTTTGAAAAAACAATGTCGTGGTTGGCCTAGAACTTTCTCTCCGAATATGTATTAGATGTACCAAGGAAAACAAATTTGCTTTTATGGAATCCTTCACAAAAGCGTTCAAGCCAGTATTTTACTCTGAAGAAAAAATATAATTAGCAATGGATGTTTAGTATTCGTATATTCAATTGTTAATTTGGATTGTAACCACAAATGATATGCTATCACTGGAATGAACTCAAACTCAGAAAGGAATATCGATATTTATACACCATTTGTTAACATAATCTCATAATATACATTTTACTGTTAAACAGCATCTTCATAATACATAGTTTATGATTCCTTTTCACTTTTGATAATTATCATAATCCACGAGATTTGATCTATACAAGAACCGAGAAATCACAAGTTCTCAGATCGGTAAGTGTGATCATGAGCACGACAAAATCTATCTGGCGACTCGCAGACAAGACTGTTCAAAAGAGGAAGGGATTGCGATAGGCTACGAGAAATTACGAATATTACCGAAACTTCGAATCAAAATGAGTCAAGCTATACTAATTATAAAGTTGTATCAAATCAATTGACCGCAACATACCGCCCACTTCGGTTAATTATAACCGACCTAACATAATATTTGTATCGTGGTTTAAATTAAAATTGCAAAATTACAACTCATTACTATTCACATCTGATGTCTAATTTTACATATCACTATCATCTAAATAATCAGAATAGACTGGCAAGCCACACACCTGTGTAATTGGACGGTCTAATTCAGATGTTGCAGTTTTAACAGTGACTACACGGACCTTGTCCTCAGGGCCCGGGTGACACTGCACGACATGAGCCATATTTCATTTCGTAGGAGGGAGAAGCTTTTCACGAAGTATAACCAATTCATTTATGTTAGAATGAGATCGATCCCATTTGTAACGCTGCCGTAATGTGTTTAAATAATCCCTAGACCAGATTTTCCAGAACTGCTGAACTTTTTTCTGTGTGGTTTGCCAAGTGTCTAAACGACCATCTTTCATATAAATGTATGAAGGTTCTGGTAGCGATGATATGGGACCCCCTGTTTGAAAATGACCTGGGGTCAAAGGCACGAAATTTTCAGGGTCAGAATCAGATTCAACATTTAATGGTCGTGAATTCAATCAGGCTTCTATTTGGCATAAAAGCGTAGTAAGCTCTTCGAATGTTAGCTTTTTATCACCAACTGAAGGTCTGAGATGATACTCAGTACTTTTGACTCCAGCTTCCCAGAGACCTCTGAAGCGAGGTGCCCCTGGGGGGATTATTTTCCAGATAAGTCCGTCTGCTGCATAATAATTACATACATTTGGATTTCTATTTACTATTTCAAAGTTTTTATGCAATTCGCGATCAACTCCCTGAAAGGTCGTGCCATTATCACTATACATATTTTTAGGAAGTCCGCGTCGACCGATAAGGCGTTTCAATGCTCCAATAAATGCATCTGATGTATAATCAGACACAAGCTCAAGATGTATCGCACGAGTTGCAAAGCAGACAAATATGCTAATATAGGCATTACAGTATCTACTTTCTCTGCCTCTGAATTTAAGAACGTCAACAGGCCCGGCATAGTCAACGCCACAATAAGTAAATGGTCGCCATGGCGTTACCCTTGTGGAAGGTAAACTTCCCATCAACGGTATCGGGATTACAGCTCGGTTTCTTGCACAAGAAACACAATTACGAATACATTTTCTAATCAGAGACCGCGATTTAATTATCCAAAATTCTTGTCTCAGTACTCGAGTAATTGATTGAGATCCACCATATAAAGTGCGGAGATGAGCAAGTCGAACAATGAGCAATACAATGCGATGATTTACAAGGATAACAGGGTGTTTTTCCTCATAAGAGAGCGAAGAAAATTGTCGGCGACCTCCAAGTCTTATAAGATTTTTATCATCCAAGAATGGAGTTAATTTCCTTAATAGACTTGACCTTGAAATATCCCGTTTTATTTGTAAGTTTTTGACCTCATTAGAAAACGTGGCAACTTGAACTATGCGTAATCAATGAATTTTAGCTTTCATATAATAATCGGGTTCTTCTTTAAATAATTTATACTTTTTTTGAAGATCTTCACTAAATCTCTTAAGATTCTCATTTTTCGTCATTGCAGATTTCAGTTTAAACTGAAGAATATGAAAAAATCTATAAATGTTTATTGTAACTTGCAAGAATTTATGCCAACTTGAACATTTTTCAAAGAGATTCAAGTCTGATGATGGTTTTGTTATGAAGTGTGTAACCAGGTCAGCGATCGCAGCGGGTTCTTCGGAAATCTCCTTTTCAAAATTTGGTTCAACAATAGTTTGTGGCCATTTTTCTGCAGGAAGTAGCAACCGCATAGGGCCTGTCCACCAGAGAGTGTGTGTTGGCAATTCTGAGGGTGATATTCCTCTTGATCCACAATCAGTAGGATTATCTAGAGATGGGACGTGTCGGCGATAAAGTTTGGCTATCGTGAAGGCGTTTTTTGCAACCATTCGAGTACATATAGAGAATCTGGGCAGGAGTAGATTGGGATTGAATTCTCCTTCATAAAAGCTATTATTATGAGAAGAGGAGACCAATTCACGTCAGTCGTCCCATTCCGCATTTGTACTTAAGAATTGTTTTGAGTATTAGCCAAAAACATGATAAGATTGCTCCAAAGAACCGTTAGATTATGGGTGAAAGGCAGTAGTTGAAAATTCCCTAATACGTAAACGCTTTGCTAATCGTTTAATCAGGTTACTTAAAAAATTAGTTCCCTGATCTATAAGGACTCCTTTATGTGAACCAAATAAGCATATGAACCTTACAGCAAATGCATATGTCATAGTGGTATCTAATTGATTGGGTAAGCGTATGGCTGAAACATATTTAGTGAAGTTGTCCTGAATTTTTAATATATTCACATCACCAACCTTAGTTTCTGGCAATGGACTGACCATGTTCATTGATATTTCCTCGAATCCAGCCCCAGATAAATCGGAGATCACCGTTGGTTATTTGGTTTTCACGTGGACCAATTTCTTTAATTGGCGTCTCAAAGACATTTAAATATTGTTTCGTATGTCTTATTTCGTATTTTTCCAATAAAAATCGTGTCGAACTCTTTTATAAGTTTTTGTGACACCTTTATGTCAATCTAAAACAGAAGAGTGTACCTCTTTTATTAATATTGCCCTCTGCTGGAGACTTGCATGTTGGTGGCGGAAGTGAGAACGTGATTAGTGACAGATGGTGAAAGGATTTTACGGAATTTGTGTGGTAGGTGTGAGTAGAGTGTGAGGCTGGAAGCCGAGGAGGCGAGTAGGGTTCTGTGGGGTAAATAAGGGTGATAAAAAGTAATTTTGAGCGCAGGTGTGAGGTGGGATTTAAGTTTATGGGGAAGTTAAGAAATGGGAAAAGGTAGAAGGCTTAGAGAGGAAAGGAAAAAAAACAAGTTGAAATCAAGCAAATGGAAAAGGAAATTAGGGTATGGAAGGAAAGGACGGAGAAAAGGTTCGACAAGATGGAGGGCAGGACGGAAATGGTAGTAGGAGACGGTGGGGGGGGGGGGGGCGAGGTTAAAGATATTTGGGTGAGGGTCGAAAATATGATAGAAGAGGAAGTAGGAGAGCTTAGGAGTGAAAAGGAAGGGAGGGCGGATAGGGAAAGGTAACGGGCAATGGAGTTGAGAATGAAGAGAAAAGAGAAGGCAGACAGGATGAATAATATTGTGATAAGAGGGTTGAAGCTAAAGAGCAGGGAAGAAAGAGAGGGCGTGGAAGCGCTGCTACGGAGCATAGGGTGGGTTAAAGGCAGGGTAAGGAAATTTAAGTTGGAAAGGAGAAAGGACAAGAAAGTGGCGGTTGTGGAGTTGGAGAGCTGGGAAGAAAAGTTGGGGGTAATGCGAAATAAGAATAGGATAAAGAGTTTTCATCGACCACGATTTAACGAGAAAGGAAAGGGATATGCAGAGAATGCTGAACGACAGTCCTAGTAGGGAGAGGAGTGAAGGGAGATCGGCGAAGCTATGATATCGGGAAATAAAAGTATACGAGAAAATGTCGTTGTGAGGTGAGGGAAAAGGGGTGTTAGAGGAAGTGCAGGGGAATTTGTTTCGTAGGAAGTAGGGGAGTGGGGGTAATGCAGAATAGAGGAGTAATAAAGTTGCTGTACTGGAATGTAGCAGGGATGAAGAAGAAGGATGAGGAGTTTTGGAGGTATATACAGGAATTTGATGTTGTGAGACTGGTAGAGACGAGGGAAGAAAGAGAGGAATGGGATAGAATAGAGCCAAAGCTGCCAAAGTGGTATAGGTGGAGACTCCAGGAGGCGGTCAGAGTGAAGAAGAAAGGGAGGGCGACTGGAGGAATTATAACGGGGGTTAGAGATGGATTAGAGAAAGAAGTTCATGGAGGGGAAGAGAGGGAGGGAGTGCAAATGAGGGAAGTAAAAATAGAAGGGATAGCGTGTAAGGTTGTGACAGTGTACAATAAGGATGGGATGGAAAGAATTAAAGAAAGGGTGGAAGACTTGCTAGGCGAAAGAAAGGAGGGTATGGTGGTACTGGGTGGGATTATAGTGTGAAGATGGGGAGAGAAGGGGGCCTCTACAGGGAAGGGGAGAGTTCCGAAAGGAAATCGAAGGATAAGTATAATAAATAAGGAGGGGGAGATTCTAAGGGACAGGATCGAGGATAGAGGATGGGCAGTGGCGAGTGGTATGGCAGCTGGGGACAAGGAGGGAGAATACACATATGTGAGTCAGGCGGGGGTATCGGCGATAGACTGTGTGGTCATGAATATGCAAGGATGGGAGGGTACGGGAAAATTCGCAATACAGGCGAGGGTGGAATCAGACCATCAGCCATTGAGTCTGTGAATATGAGGAGGGGGTGGCGAAAGACAAGGCAAGAAAGAAGTCTCGATAGGGGAGAGGGTTACCTGGACGAGGAAGGTGATATAGAAGTATCAGGAGCAGCTAGGAAATGTACGCTTTGAAGGGGAGTCGGTGGAAGAGATATTGGAGGATCTGAAAGAGAAGGTGAAAGGGAGTGTGCAAAAGAAGGTATTCATAAAGAAGAAGAAAGGAAGGGTGAAGCCGTGGTGGGATAGGGAATGTAAAAAGATAAAAAGGAAGGTGGAGAGGAAGTACAGGAAAAGGAGAAAGATCTAGAAGAGGAGTTAGGAATTGACAAGACATGGGGAGGGGAGGGGGGCGCCTGGAAGATAATAAATAGGTTTAGGAAGCGTAGGGTGGTGGGTAGCGAGAAGCTAGGGGGTGAGGAGTGGACGGAGTTTTTTGAAGAATCATTTCAGGCCTCAGATTCAAGGAAAGCGGATGGGGAAGTAGATGAACGGGGGAGGCAGAGATGATGGAGTTAAATGACGAGGGGATAGAGAAGCGGATAAGGAAGTTGAGAAGGTCAAAAGAAGCAGGGCTGGATGGGGTAGAGACCGAAGCATGGCTGGTTAGTACACAAGAGGTTAGGGAGAGGCTGAAGGAGGTACTGAAGAAAGTATGGAGGGGCAAGAGATACCTAGGAGGGTGGAGAGAAGGGATAATAGTGCCACTATATAAGAAAGGAGATAGAGATAGACAGGAAAATCAGAGAGGCATTACGCTAATGAATGCGGCGTATAAAGTATACGCGATGGTGGTGGCAGAGAGATTGTGGAAGTATGTCGAGGGGAAAAGAATATTGCCGTAGACGCACGCGGGATTTGGACGGGTAGGAGTATTGTCGACAATATCTACGTTCTGCAGCACGTGGTGGATAGAGAATTAGCGAAGAAGGGGACGAGAGTGTACGCATTTTTTGTGGATCTCAAAGGCGCGTTTCCTTCGGTGGATAGGTGTAGGTGGTGGGAGGCAACAGAGTATAGGGGAGTGGAGAGAGGCCTGACTGAGATGGTGAGGGAGTTATGGAAAGTGAGCTGGAGGCCGGGGTGGTAGGAGGAGTCAGGATAAGGGGGGTTACAATTTCGTCACTAGCGTATGCAGATGACATAGTGTTGCTGGCAAGTAGCCAGGAGGCCTTACAGGAGATGATGAAGAGATTGAGAAGATACCTGGATAACAAGGGGTTAGAGCTGAATGCGGAAAAGTGCAAGGTTATGGTGTTCAGAAAAGAAGCGGGAAGGGATAAGGGAGGGGAGTGGAAGTGGAAGGGAAGGGAGGTGCAGGCGGTGCAAGAGTTTGTATACCTGGGCTTCGTGTTTTGCAGGAATGTGGGAGTGAATGGTCACATAAAAGAGAGAGTGAGGAGGGCAAATGTGGTGATGACGCAGGTATGGGGGTTGGGAAAGAAGTTATTCGCAGATGATTTTGGAAGGAGAATGTAATTGTTTGATTAACTAGTGATGAGTGTGCTATTGTGTGGGGTAGAAGTGTGGGGGTGGAAGGAAAATGAAGAGATAAATAGAAATGAGGAGAAATTTTTGCAAGAGTGGGAAGTAGGCCGGTTAGGGAGTGTTGGTGGGAGGGGGTCTGAAGATGGATTTTGAGAGGGAAAGATACTTTAGAATGAATGGACTGCAAATGGATGAAGTGAGAAAGATGTACGAGGAAGGGAGGAAGGTATTTGAGTTGGTTAAGAAAAACGGCATGGAGAGAGAGAAGACAGAAGCGGAAGAGAGAATAAGAGAGTCAAGTTTTAACGGGAACTATGTGTGGATTATGCCAAGGGCAAGAACACAATGTTTATTTGAGAAAGGAAAGAAAGGAAGTCAGGAGCTTATAGCGAATATGAGGTGTGGGTGCTTGGAGGGATTCAATAGGTGCTGGCTCTCTCGGGAGAAGAGGATGTGTGAACTGTGTGGGAAGAGGGATGCAAGAGTGAAGCACTGGTTGGAGGAGTGCGTAGAGGTGGGAAGGAGTGAGATAAGCATGAAGGTATAGATGCATGAAAAGGGGAAAAAAGGGCAGTATCATGGGTGAAGGCAGTGTTGGGTAAGATGGAGAAGAAGAGAAGGAAGGAGGAAGAGGAATGGAGAAGGAAATATTGTAAATATGAGAGGAAGTAGATATAAGTAAGCTGTAAATATTGTAAACAGTTGATAAGTAGTAGGTATTAGCCGCGAAAACAGAGGATGGCGAGCGAAGCAATGCGAGAAAGTAGGCACATGCGAGCTAGGCGAGGCTGAGCGAAGAAGGCAAGACGAAAAGAGCGTGCGGTTTTCGAGAGAAGGAATGGAGGGGTGTTAGTTTTTAAGGGTTAGTTTTAAGAAATTCTGTAAAAAAGGTAAGTGTAAGAAGTCAATTTTTTTAAGGTCAGAAGGCTGAAAGATAAACTTTTATCTATCTAATATTGCCCTCTGCTCTTCATCTGGACATTGTGTAAAATGCTACAATAATTACTTTGGTTTATGAGTTTGAAATAACAGTATTGATCAACGATCAATTTTTTCCAGTCTATTTGATTAATTCTAGACGTTTGCTGTATACTTGTGGATCATATCATCAATTTGTCAGCTTTGTGCATAAAGAATGAATTAATGTTTTAATATTGACCGAATCCATTTCAAATCAGACAGGTTCTACACTTCGGTTTCTCAAAAAACCCACACTTATATTTTTTTTCAATTTTTTGTTGAATTTGTACTATCTTAAGGAAAATACCTTGTGAGTTTAATGCAAGCTAAATAACTTTGTGGGCAGGAGAATTTTTTTTCATAGAATCGAATTTTCACATTTTTCTTGAAAACAACAACAGATACAAAAAATTTTTAGGAAAATAGTTTGCACATTTAAAAAAGTTCTACAAAAAGTTCTCTCACACATTTATGATATCTTGTACCATTTCCGAGAAAAATGAAGAAATTCAATTTTCATAAACGAAAAATTGTCTTCATTCCTGGCTTATGGAAATACCCACCATTTTTGTTAAATATTAATCCAGGTAGTATTGATTTATCTTTTAAACTGAGGTTCGGATAAAGTTTTCATACATTGTTGAAAAATATCTGGATAAATGTGAAATATATTCAAATATATTAAGGACAAAAACTTTTCAGTCAAAAGATTGCTTGTATTGGCATTAATTTTGTAACTTAAATTGCTTCAGCAAAAAATTTAGAAATTCGAGTTTATGAAGAATAATTTTCTGATGATAAAAATGGTTTAGCCCACGTAAAACTAACATGGAGTTTTCCTCATATGAACGTATATATTTTTTAAATATTTGATACAATTGGTGGGTATTTCCATAAGCCAGGAATGACGACAATTTTTTGTTTATGAAAATTGAATTTTTTCATTTTTCTCGGAAATGATACAAGATATCATAAATGGGTGAGAGAACTTTTTGTAGAACTTTTTTAAATGTGCAAACTATTTTCTCAAATTTTTTTTGTATCTGTTGTTGTTTTCAAGAAAAATGTGAAAATTCGATTTTATGAAAAAAAAATTCTCCTGCCCACAAAAGTTATTTAGCCCGCATTAAACTCACAAGGTATTTTCCCTATAATAGTACAAATGCAACGAAAAATTGGGAAAAAATATTGGGGTTTTTTTGAAAAACAAAGCCAAAAGTATCGCCTAATTTCCTCTAAAAAACAACATATTTGGTCCCCGGGAGATTCTGCAACTTCAAGTGTAGAACCTGCCTGATTTGAAATGGATTCGGTCTATTACTAATAGTTGCTGGAATTTTATCTGTTGCCTTAGATGGAAAGTGATATCTGATAAAATTGACCCTTTTTGAGTTATATTGCTTCTCCTAATTTGAGGTTAGAAAATCTTGGTCAATCGCTGAAAAATATGTATAATTCTCCTTTTGCATAGTCATTTGATGCCTACATTCCATAATATTTTTATTTAAAGATTGATATGCTTCACCGTTTTCCATTAACGGTTCTCTTTTGAGTTGACAGTTCGCTGGTTCTTGGTTTGACATACTTCTTCTGAATCTTTCTTTGCAAGATATTCCTAAAGATTCGCGGATTCGTTTATCAAATTATGTTGATCCTCTTCTTCACTAGAAGAATCTGTAAAATAATTCTCACAATCATGAGTTTCTCCAAATTCAGGGTCAGAGTGGATTTTTTCCACTGTTTCAAGTCCTTTATTATTTTTTCATTTTTCTTCTTCATAGGTTCTAAGGTTGGTTCAGTTTCATTGTAGGGGTGAGCTCTTTCCTTTTTTAATGCTGGAAGTATTAAATTTTCTGTTCTTACCTTGAGTTAGATTTTGTATTGACCTACTTCTCTTTTTTCCTGTGATTAGCTTTCCTTCTTCTGATTCTGCTGTTTCTTCTTCATCATTCGGTTGCTTCTGATTATTATTTGTTTTTTGAGATTAATTATTTTCCTCAGCCTTTCGTCTCAGTTTTTGCCTAGTTATTGCTGTATGACATTCGAGGCCTGTAATTCTTCCTTGCGGCTCTTCATTTGAAAATTCAGATTTCTCTCTTGCATGATTTTGTGAAGTTAACGGTCAATTCTATTTAGCTTTAATTATTCCATAATTTGGCTTATCTGTACACATGAAATCAATCGATCCTTGTGTAATTTCATTGTTTCAATTTTCCTTTTTATACCCTCAAGGAATTTTTCACGAAATTTTTGTCATAAATCTTGAATTCTTAGAATTTTGGTTCTATCGATTGTTCTTCCACTGGATTCCTTGATAATGCGTCAGCAATAACGTTTGTATTTCCATCCTAATATATTACAAAAAAATTGTATTCTGCAAGCTTTAGCTTCCACCAGTAACACGAGAACAAGGATGCTTAGCATTTTGGAACCACATTAACGGTCTGTCGTCCGTCACGGGTATGAGTGTCCTACCGTATACGTACGGTCGAAATTCTGTCACACAATAGATGATCGCCGTAGCTTCTTTATTATAAGAATAATATTTTTTCTAAGCATCATTCAAAGTTCTCGAAACACAAGCAATTGGCTTATCCTTACCTATTTTTTCCTGAGAGTTTGAAGCAATGAATTAGATTATTAAATTTTTCTTGCATGTTTTTCTAAGCTGTCTGCATATAATAATCTAAATGAACAAATAGCTCACTCCCTTGTAATCCAGTTGAAACGCGATCCATTATACTTTGAAACGTTGCAGGGGCATCTTTTAATGAAAAAGGCACTCTTTTGAACTCTCAGTGTCCGTGTGGTGTCGAAAATTCAGTTTTGTGAACATCAGTGGTATCCATATTTATTTGATGAAAACCTGATGGTAAGTTAAATATAGAAAAGTAACGTGCTTTTCCCTATTTATGCAAAATATCGTGTATATTTGGTAGGGGATATAAATCACCGATAGTTTTCTCATTGATCTTTCTAAAATCAAGCACTCTTAGCCAGCGTTTACTGCCGAGCGAATCCTGCTTCTTAGGTACTATCCAAATAGGTGTATCATAAGGGGATTGTGAAGGTTTGATAATGCCATGTTCCAAAAGCGCATTCACTCGTTTGTTCACTTCCTCTTCATGCACAGAAGAAAAACGATATTGTCTCGTACAAGTAGGAACATCTGTCGTTGGGATTTAGTAGCGTAAAACATTAGTCGCTGTTAAAGCTTCATCGGGTTGTAACATTATTCTACTTCTAGATAATAGATCTTTAGTAAGTATTCCTTTTTTTGATTTACTTTAGATAGATTGATTCGAAATTTAACTGTATCGCTAAATCTTCGTTATAGAAACATTTCTATAACCGCTGATTTTTCGACGGATTTAATTTTCCCTGTTCAGGAAATTGGTCTCGAATATACATTGGCACCAATCCTGATAGGGTATTAAACCTGAAATGAAAGATTTTATTAGCGACCACGATTAAGATTTTGAACCCTAAGTAAATTAACTTTATTTGAAAGAAGAGTGTGGGATGACAAAAGCGAAAGGGATTTCTGAAGATTTCTCTTTAATTCTCTCAATATTCATTTTCGCAGACCATTTTGAATTTAGTTTTCTTAAGCGTTGAAAATTTCCAGGATTGTTTAGTGTCTTTTTTATTTTAATTCGCGAGTTATACAAAGTGAATTGTTAGATTTGTGATGACAGAAAACTCATTGAATGAGTCCCCATATTTAAACAAGTTAAAAATTCAATTGATTTCCGCTTCTCACAAATCTAGATTACATTTATTCTATTCCTATTAATGAGTTGATAGTAGCAATTATCACCAGAGAGCATTATGCCTTGAGACACAGAGAAGAGACTTTTAGTCTCCATATTTATACGGGTTAAAGAAAAGTCATTTTCTCACAAGTTTCAGAAATGAATGGGTGTTTAGTTTATTAGTTTCCAACGAAACAATATAATAACAATTATTTCTGTTAGCGTTCAAAGGGGTTGATCGTTTAGTCCCCACAGTTAACGGGTTAAAAAAATCAAACTCCTCACGGCCCACATTTTAAATGCCATTATTTAAATTCAATTATTATTAAATTTAAAAATTATAGATGTAGCAAACACTGAAGTTCCTCCTGGACATTACCTAAACATCAATTTACGAATAAGCTTCGGAGCTGGTTTTGAAGTGTAAGAAGCCCGTCCTGGCGAAAGTACCTATCGCTATCGGTACCAAACGAAGTGTTCTCCATCGATCATTTCTCGTTTATATTGGCTCCCCTCATTCATCAGACCCGTTTATCCCCTCTTGTTTATTGACGGATGCGCACGCAATTGCCAAATTTTCGTCAATTCGCAATTGTTTCGCGTAATTCCTACAGTCTTGAGATCTATATGTATCACCCTTTCATTTAGGAATTTGTGAGAGGTCATTCAGTAGCGTAATATAAATATTAGCTTTCCATTTTGAAAGGATATTATCACATTTAAATTTTCAAATATTCTGAACTGCTTCAGGCTATATGGAACCTGTCGGCATGTTTCTTAATTAAATCTTACATTTTTCAATCTCTCTGGATCTAAATGATCGAAACGCAATAATTCTTCAAGGAATTTTATTCTATTCTTCTGTTATATTGTGAAAATTACATAATTGTTATACAGATTGTGGCGATAACATAAATTCTGAGAATATTTGATTAAAAGGATTCGCATTTTTTAAAAGTATTTCTTGATCTAAACTAATTTCTTCGAAGTCTTCTAAAATAATCTTTGATATATATTCCTATAGGGTCGGGTAGAGTATTACCCACCTTTAGATTTGCTTTATTGTTATTCATTTTTACAACGGAATTGCCTGATTAAATACCATTTCCCATTTATAGATCTGGAATATAACCTTCCCGCTTATCAATGTTTCCGACTTGCACGTAAACATCCGAAATTATGTTAAATGTTGTTAAATATCCCAAGATATTAATTTTCATTCGCCCACAAGTATATATAGAATGTTCAATTAGTCCGTTCAATTGAACCGTGATTGACTTATCTGTTGGTATAGACACTCGGATCATAGACTATTAATAAATTCATTCCTGCTCCAGTCTCAATCATCATGCACACTGGACCTGATAAACATTTTATTGGTAATTTGATAAATGGTCTCGTAGTACCCTTACTGAAGTTAATTTCTGATGAGATAATTTTTTTTCTTTTTAAGTTTCGCAATTTTCAGGTGTACTTAGTTCCTTATATAGGGAATTGACTGATATTTTTCCTGCTGTTCTCGCATGCGTACATTATAAGCTGTGCGACAACAATCCTTTAGAAGATTACCCGATTTCTGACAATAATTGCAAATTATGTCATTTATCTCCCGCAACGAGCCCACATTTCTCTAAGAGATTCCATGCTGCTGATATCGGGTCTAACCGACGACCTGTGGGAGCTATATGACCTCTCTTCCACATATTTGGCATGTAATAATTTGATCTTCATGAGCTACGTTTATTTATGTCAAATTTAGTTTATCATTATTATTCAATTCTCGGTTTCCGTAATTTTCAAAACATTCTTATTTGAAAATGATAGAACCATACATTTGGAAGGATTCAAGCTAAGATTATTACTTTCACACATTGTACAATATGCTGCCTTTTGGTCAAGTAGGAGCTAATATGAAGCAAAAGCTTATGCGGAATCTCCATGTTATACAGCTTATGTAATAGTATATTGTGATCCACTTCATCGAACGCTTTTGAAATATCAGTAAACAGAACATCCACTTGGTCATAATGAACAAGCAGCTCCCTCACATTTTGTGTGAAACCCAACAAGTTAGTAGTGGTAGATATACGGGGAAGAGAGCCATGTTGGTGTATCGTTATGTTCTTAGAAATTATATTATAAATGATCTCATGGAGGCAAATTTCAAATATTTTTGAGAAATTATTTAAACTTGCAATGGGTCTGTAGTTAGTTACACTCGATTTCACCCATCTCTTTAAGACAGGTCACACTCTAGCTTTCTTCCATTCTGCCGGAAATCTACCACATTCCAATGCGAGATTAAAAATATATACCAACAGTGGGGCAAATATAGATGGACAGTCCCTGATAACAAAAGCAGAAATTAGATCAGTTCCAGCAGTTTGTTTATTAGCCAGCTTCTTGATTGCTTTCAAAACGTCACTTCCGGTGATTATAATATAATCCCCGAGTAAATTTTGGCTAGATTTATCAGAGTACCTATAGATGATTCATCATGGACGCTGTGAAAGTATTCAGCAAATTTGTTCACAATATCCTGAGGTGATGAAAATTCCTCATTGTTATGACAGATTATACCTGAAATTCTATTCACACTTCACTCCATTTATATAGGACCAAAAAGACGATGGTTTGGAGAAAATATTCAGCTCAGCGTTGTCTGTGAATGCGCGAAATGCAACTTCCATACGATTTTTGACACTGGTTCGCAATTTATTAAATACATGTAGGTAGTACACATTTCCAGTTGAAGATAATTTTTTCCTAAATTTATTTTTGATCATGATGTCTTTAATGATATCACGCGTGTACCATGAAGGGAACTGCTGGTTAATTTTATAGTTTTTAAATTTTGGAACCGTTTTGGCGAAAATATTGTAGATTAGGGAATACAGAACTGTACAAGCTTGATCAGGTGTTTCACAAGACCTCAGGGACGACCATTCAGTGTTATTTAGACCATGGTATAAGTAAATATAGTTTGCTCTCCTGAAATTATATCTCTTACATAAAGAATTATTCACGAATATTGTAGAGGGTTGCTCCTGCCGTAAGCAAAAAATTAGACCCAAAGAAGGATGGTACTTGTCCTCAGGTAGTATCGGATCAATGAATCTATTAACTTCAATTAAGGCGTTCGCTAGTGCAAGATCTAAGTATCTGTTGTTGCAATTTTCAACTGAATTAGATTGTTGTAGATCAAAATATTGGGAAAAGCACGTTAACAGTGCAGATTTTTTAAATCAAATTTGACATCATTAATATGATTTTTACAGGTAGGAATGTTAAAGTCACCTACGATAATTATTTTATAATCGGAAAGTTCGCGAATAGGAATTAATGAGTCCAGTGTCCTTTCAAATTCAGAAATTGATATTCCGGGGGGATTGTAGATAACTACTATTAAGAATGAGACAAACGATGTACAAATTTTAGTGGAGCTCCACCTCCAGGTCTAGCCACACGATCGTCGCTGAAAGTCTGGAAAACATTGAAATCGAAAATTTCAGCGTTATACATAGAAGCATTCAACCAAGTTTCAGTGAATGCTCTAAAATCATAATCGAAAATGCAAACAGAGTTATTTAATAAATCTAACTTACTATTCAAAACTCTGAAATTTTAGTAATAAACCTTAACCTTAGGATTGGATGACGTCACTGTGTTGCTGAAAGAGCTCTCTTATTAGGAACTATGACTGGAACTCCATTTCTGTACGTTATTCGGAGATCCTTCTCTCCTCTATTGGCACTATTGTCAATTTTTTCAACATCTTTGTTCCTTTGAATTGAGTTTACTAAGGAGATTTCGTCTTTTCTTTGGAAAGAATGATTCGAAATGGATTTGAAAGAGGGTTTACATGTCTACAGTTCGGGATTTGACCATGAAGGTTCAGAAATGGATAAACAGGAATATACCTTTCGGGACACCTTCTCAGAAGAGAAGTAAATCAAATTTTCAGGCCTAGGAGAAATGGGATTAGAAGCTAGATTTTCTATGGGTTCAACTTTTGAAAGAACAGTAGTAGAGGTACTAAAAATTACATCCTGTGAGTTGATATCAGTCAACTTGACTCTGTTATGTTTGTCAATTTTGCTAACTGTACTATTCGGGTTTTTAAGAGGCTGATCACTAATTTCTTCAAGAAATTCGCGTAATTCTGGATTAATTTTTACTTGACTGGGCGTCATTATTTTCTTGTTTGATTTATTTGTGATAGTATCACATTCACTCATTTGAATATGTTCAATTATCCCAGAATTATGGACACACACACACACACACACACACACACACGCACACGCACGATAGTTTCGCACCTCCAAGAGCACCAATTTCAAGGACAATTACTCGCACCGAATACTTTGGGTACAGTCGTTGCAGCTCTCTATTAATACCTTTTCTTAATACTTTTCCTTGATACCTCTTCTCCTTTTCTTTCTCCTTTGCAGTGATGCTGCATTCGGACGGAGCCGAGAATTCGATCACGAATATAGTTCGTTTTTTGAAGTCTTGGATAACAATGTCAGGCCTCGAGTGAGCAACGGAGACTGCTGCCCGAAACTCGTAGTTCCAGAAAATTTGGCACTTCTTGTTTTGGACAATTGACTCTATATCCCTTGGAGCGTTCGGCAGGGCAGGGTCGCGACCAACACCGTAAGAGCGACAAAGATGGTAATAAAATACTCTTAGGGCCGCATTATGTCTATAGATGTACGTCGTTCCTGCGTGTGTCGGACACCCAGATAGTATGTGTTCTAGGTACTCATCGTGTGCATGACACGCTCTGCACCTGTCACTGGGAACTTCTTGACATAAAATGCAGGCACGGTACGCCAAGGTGGAAATGACACCGTCCTGGCATGCAAAAATAAAACCCTCTGTACCTGAGTTGAACCCTGATGATTTGAGGAAAGTCAAAGTTTGCTTCTTCGACAAGGTCTGCTTTTCTACATTTCTGTAAAAGTTTCCGTGCATATGCTTGTCGAGTAGCTCTGGGTGAAATTTTCCAACCTCTGCTTTCTTTATTTCGGTTTTTAGAAATGAAGCATCTAGATGAAGTAATGCACTTTCCTCACTTCTGATGTTAAAATTCAGGCTAACGATTTCGGACGCTTGCTCCGCGGCTTTGTAAAAGAACGCTCCTTCGCCAATCATCTGGTGATTCCTGACCATTTTTAGAAGCGGATCCCTGCCATTAGCAACGATGCAAGCTGTACTTAGAACAATTCGGTTATGAAGACACTGGAGATTCAGAAGCCCGCGTCCGCCTTGACGGCGTGAAATGTATAATCGCGGAACTGACGAATTGATATGCAAGCTTTCATGCAAATGCATGATCTTACGTGTGGTGACATCAAGGGCATTGAGCTCGTTCTTTGTGCATTGAACCACCCTAAACGAGTAGAGTAGATCTGGGACGGCAAGCATGTTAGTCGCAGATACCTTGTTCAACGCCGACAGATTGGAAGACCAAATTTGTCGAAGAAGATTCTTTCATCTGTTTCGGAGAGATTCCATCACTGATGTTACGTCCTAAATGCGGCTTTGAGGAACGCCCAGGTTTGTTTAGGTCTCTTCAGTGTTAAGATGTCTAATAACACATATATCCACAAGCTCAGGGTCCTTGGAAACGCCAGTAATCTTTCCTTTCTTCAGGTGAATTAAGAATTAGAGTTGAGAAATGGGAGAAGGAGATGAAAGAGATGAGGGAGAGAGTAGAGGGGTTAGAGAGGGAAAGGAAAGAAAAAGATGCTAAAATGAAGCAGATAGAAGAGGAAAATAGAGTGTGGAAGGAAAGAACGGAAAACAAGGCTTGAGAAGATGGAGGGCAGGACGCAAATGGAAGTAGGAGGCGGAGGTGGGGGGAGCGAGATAAAAGGTATTTGGGAGAGGGTAGAGAAGATGATAGAAAAGAAAGTGGGAGAGCGTAGGAGTGAGAATGAAGAGAGGGCAGATAGGGAAAGGTTAAGGGCAATGGAGCTGAGAATGGAGAGAAAAGAGAAGGCAGACAGGAGGAATAATATTGTGGTAAAAGGGTTGAAGCTAAAGAGCGGGGAAGAAAGAGAGGGCGTAGAAGCGCTGCTACAGAGCATAGGGTGGGTCAAAGGCAGGGTAGGGAAAGTTAAGTTGGAGGGGAGAAAAGACAAGGAAGTGGCGGTTGTGGAGATGGAGAGCTGGGAAGAAAAGTTGGGGCTAATGTGAAATAAAAATAGGATAAAGGATAAGGCAGTTTTCATCGATCACGATTTAACGAGAAAGGAAAGGGATGTGCAGAGAATGCTGAACGACAGGGCTAGAAGGGAGAAGAGTGAAGGGAGATCGGCGAAGGTAGGATTTAGGAAAATAAAAATAGACGAGCAAATGTGGGTGTGGGATGAGGAGAAAGATGTGTTGAAGGAAGTGCAGTGAAGGTG
>CAKNXH010063153.1:41411-64681 GCA_932178445.1 Andricus quercusramuli
CCAAGTCTCACAAACTTGAGATTGGTGGTCACAGGGCACGACGAAATCACAACGACAGGCCAGCGAGACCTTCGTGTGTCTTGAGGACACGAAGCGACCCAAGGATGACAATTTCTGCACCCATCTCGCAAGTGCCTTGGCATATTTTTGGCATGCGGGCATGGCTTTAAGGTTGAAAAGCAGTGATAGTTTCGCACCTCCGAGAGCACCTATCACAAGAACAATTATTTGCACCGAATATTTTGCGGACAGTCGTTGCAGCTCCTTTTTACTGTCTTGATACCTCTCCTCTTTTTCTTTCTCCGTTGCAGTGATGTTGTATTCGGACACAGCCGAGAGTTCGATCACGAATATAGCACGTTTCTTTAAGTCTTGAAGAACAATGTCAGGCCTCGAGTGCGCAACGGAGACTGCTGCCCGAAAATCGGAGTTCCTGAAAATTTGGCGTTTCTCGTTTTGGACAATGGACTCTATCTCCCTTAGAGCGTTCGGCAGGGCAAGGTCGCGTACAACACTGTAAGAGCGACAAAGATGATAATGAAGCACTTTTAGGGCCGCATTTTGTCTATAGATACACGTCGTTTCTGCGTGGGTTGGACACCCCGATAGAATGTGTTCTAGGTACTCAATGTGTGCTTGACACGCTCTGCACCTATCACTGAGATCTTCTTGACATAAAACGCGGTCGCGGTATGCTGAGGTGGAATTGACACCGTCCTGGCATGCGAAAATAAAACACTCTGTACCTGGAGTATGCCCTGATGATTTGAGGAAAGCAAAAGTTTTCTTATTTGACAAGGACTGTAAAGTTTTCTCCTTCGCCAATCATCTCGTATTTCCTGACCATCTTTAGGAGAGGATCTCTGCCGTTCGCAACGATGTAAGCTGTATTCAGAACAATTTTGAACCGCATCTACAACATTTTGGTGTTTCGATGGTTTCATTGTTGTTCCCACGAGCAACTAGGGAACAGGTTCGTCCATCCTTCAGAACCCCGCGTGCAAGGATAAGACTGGTACTCTGAGAGGTTGCCCGGTATCCCAGTATCATCCTTCAAGATACCTTACCCTTACACTTACCATGTATATATATATATATATATATATATATATATATATTAAAAAAAAGAGTTAAACCACCACCGCAGGGTCCCACTAAGAGCAACCGCTATCTAAAAAATGTCAATAGTCCCTAGTAGAACCGCGGTAAATCACACCTATGGCTACGTCTCACAAACGTGAGATGGGTGGTCACAGGGCACAACGAAATCACAATGTCAGGCCGGCGAAACCCTCGTGTGTCTTGAGGACACGAAGCGGTCCAAGGATGACAGCTTTCTGCATCCATCTCGCAAGTGTCCTGGCTTATTTTTTGCACGTGGGTATGGCTTTAGTAGTAGGGCTATGCCGGTGCTGCTCCAGATTTTGCACGAACCTCGGAGGTCAGGTCCCAAGCGCTTCGATAACCGCGGGGCTAGCGTGTACGGCACAAAGTTTTCGAGTAGGTAGATTACGTTATGTAGGTAGGGTTCCAATCTTAGCGAGTGCGATTTTTTCAAAGCGTTTAGTAACTATTGATTAATTAATAATTTATTATTATTATTATTATTATTAATTAATTATTATTATTACTAATTGTTCTTATTAATTATGAAACAATTATTATTTTATTTTAATAGAGTCTTGTTCTCGGGTGAACCCGGTTTTTCATCATAGTCACGGACTAAGTCAAGTGACTGATGTATAAGGATGTTAGAAGTTAATATAATACGATATCTGGAATCTTCAGCTCTGATGTTGTAGGTAAAAAATTAGAAGCATGGTGCAGTTTGCAGTATGTCTTTACAGTTTTGATCCTTTCACAGCGGCCGTGAGTGTTTCAGGTGACAACAGTCGCTTCTGGATGCTTTGGTTAATTATTATCATTACTAATTATTATTATTAATTATTAATGAATTATTGACTATCAGTTATTTAATTAATAAAACAGATTTTACCATTAGCTGATAAGACAGGTAGGTGGGCACTTGTTTATTTTAGTATTTTACAGTCGGTCGATAAGAGAGAGAGCAGCGTTACCATCAGTATGGTCGGGAAGCAGAAGGACTATCCGTTAACTCAGTCATCTTCTCTCTGCTGCTGCTGCTGCTGCCTAACTGAAACAAATGATACCAGTCGACCGTGCAAGCACGCTTTATATCCTCTGATCCCCACTCACTCGTCACTATCCCTTTCCCGACTGTGCTTGCTCGTCGGAAATCCCAGCGTCGACCGAACACACATGCGAAACATGGGAAGCACCCATGGACGTTGAGGGAATACCAGCACGTGCAGGACGCACTGTGTGCCACACAGTTTGTCGGTAAGGTACGGACAGACTGAGCACTGATATAATTTTTTTATATTATCATTGTACGATCTGTCGGTAAGGTAGGGAGCAACTTGACCATCAGTCGGTAGGTAGAGAGCACCGTTAATATCAGTCGGTAATGTAGGGAGGCCGGTAATTTTTTATATTATCATTGTACCATCGGTCTATAAGATAGAGATTACCGTTACCATCAGTCGGTTATGTAGGGAGGTCGGTAATTTTTCATATCAGCATTATCTTATCGGTCGGTAAAACAGGAGAAGTCTGTAATGCAGACCTCCTGTCACAGATGGAGCCACAGTTAATATAGCAGAAGCCTACTTCACCAGTTAGGGCTGAATAGGTATTAATAATAGATAGCAACACAGTCGAATTAATCAGGGTAATAAGGATTTTATCAATAGTTGGCAGTTCATGTGTCGACCGTGAATTGAGTCAATCAGGAGGTCTACCCTACCGACAAACAATGCGCGCTAGGATTCCCTGTGTGGTGACACTGCCTATAAAATTTCTGCCTATAAAAGGCGCCTCTCTGGAGTGATTCTTTCATTCAGCAACCAGACGTCCTAGTGGAAGGTACTACTCCTGCAGCAGTCCAAGATGCCTGGAAAGCGCAAGGCGTGTAAGCAGCAGAGTCAGCAGCAGAGACCAGTAAATCAGAGTCGAAATACCATCGCCCTGGATGAATATGAGGTGCTGATTCGCAAGACAGAAGACGCAGCAGCCATGATTTCAGGATTTGAAGATGGTGACTCTAAAAAAGAGTTTATTCACAGCTGGGTAAAACAATGTTCTGCCAATATAGAAAAACTAATATTCATACTGAATACTCTTTATTTGATATCTGAGAAGCAGAGATGCCTGCACATTACACCGGCACACAAAAAAAATCCACTTTTCTGTTCTACAGAAGCGACACATATATTCTCATGCATTTTGACCCGCTGAGCACGAATCCGTGGTCTGTTTGAACCCAGCACATCTGGGTCAAGGGCATTTGAAGGTCAAATGGACAGAGAAGTATTTTGTGTGAAGATAACTACTATAATTTATGTTTTTATATGGTTATATGGGTAAATGGTAAAAGGGCTACATTGGACTAGACTACCATACTAATATGTTGTGGGGGTCGCTAGTCTGAATCCGAGGCCCACTTGACCCCAGGGCGCCAAGGTCAAGGTCAGATCAAGGTCATTTCAAAGTTAGATCTGAAGAAAAATGTGTCACTGTTCCAAAATTTGACTTTTGCATGTTTTAAGGGTAGCTGAATTCGAATCTGAATCGAGAAAATTCATTTGTCAAGTACTGAAAACATGTTCCTTCTTCATTCAAAACTTTGACGAAGTGTTTCATAAGTCCAAGTTTAATGTGCAGAGGCGGGAGCAATACTTTTGATGCATCAATTAAAGGTTGTTGAAGTACATTATGATTTCCAGGTTCAGGTTGTTCTCTTATTGGCCAAACCTCCTTCTCGTAATGATTCGTGCGATCCCTGCTATCCCACAAACACAAGAAGCAGGGATACTTTGTATATCCTGATTGTTGACCAAGGAGAATGGTTATCATTTTCAAATCACCACAAACTTGCCACTTATGTTTGTCATATTCAATTTTCTTCAATACATGTTGGACGTTTTCGTAACTTTCTGTTAATTTTGTTGAATGCGCTATTGGTAGACTTGCGTACTCATTTCCATTGTTAAGCAGCACTGCCTTGAAACTTTGTTTTGACGAGTCTATAAACAATCTTTATTCTTCTGGAACGTAAACATCCTTTTTTAGTTCATTCATCAAACCGTTAACGTCTCTGCAATATACCAACATACCTTCTTCATCTTTACTGAAGTACTGACGGACCTTGTTTTCTCGATTCCTGTAGAAAGATGACTTCGTCCCCTGTTCTACCATTCCACGGCTCTTTAACTCAGCTGCAATATATTCAGAAGCATCTTTAGGAAGACCCATGCTCCTGATGAAATCGTTTAAACTATCTTGGTTGAATAGTCTTATAGATTCATTTTCTTGCTTTCTCCGCAATTTTGGCACATATTCTTCATTTTCATGGTCTTCGTATGAGCAATCATCAGATTCTTCTTGACCGTCTAACATAACCTCTCTATCTGTCTCTTTATTTGTCGAAGCTTCATGTATCATTGAGCTCGTATCCATATTTTCGATGGCAGACTCTTGATTAGACTTTGCAGTTATGACAGAAGACACTATTGCATAAGATATTCTTGATTTGTTTTTAACGTTGAATCCTTTAACTTTTGTGTTGCAAAAATAACAGTCTTTTTCTGATTGAGGTATTGACCATATTACCGGTGAGGAGTATTTCAACATATTATTGTTTTTCACTTTATTCCAACGTAAAAGCATAGTGTAACAAGCACTGCAAATGCTATCTGGAGCAAATGTTTCATTTTGAAGGGAAATTTCTCTTTTATAACATTGACGATATATGTCTCTACATTGCTCATTCATTGACCTACGGCAAGAGATGACTTCATACTTTCCACAAACGTAGCAAAAAACATTTTTATCGCTGTTGCAGTCATGGCTGGTAAAAACATGATTACTTGTTGTAGCTTTATATTCTTTATCAGTTGAATCGCCAACCAATAAAGGGTGGCGGTAGCTGGATGACGACGATTGCGGGCCCGTTTCCTCACCCTGACCAATCGCCGATACTGGGCGTCCAATACCCTGCATCGTACTTTCTCTCGTGCCAGCCATGACGGCACAATGCCTTCACCACAGGGCTTAGCTGAAAAATGAAAAGCAAGGAAAAAATCTGTTTTCCGCCGTCACCACGTGGAGCACAGAAAAAACTTCAGGTAACTGGTGTTGCAGCTAACTTCGTACAGAAACTGTCTTTTGTTCTCATAAAAGTTGTCACCATCGTCTTTAAAATTTGAAGCCACTAGCTTTGCTCGCTCAAGTGAAGTTAGCTGATCGTTGGTGTAACAGGCAAATCGGATAAGGGCGGCTTCATAAAAGCTCACTTGCCGAATCGTTAGAGCTGTCAAAAGTTCATTACATGCGTGGGTAAAAGCAGAAAAATATCGAGACGCCAGGAAAAGTTTACCCACATGTAGAAGTCAAATTTTGGATCGGTAACACATTTTTCTGTCGACCTAACTTTGATATGACCTTGATATGACCTTCACCTTGGCACCGTGGGGTCAAGCGGGCCTCGGATTCAGACTCAGCGACTCCCACAATATATTAGTATGGTAGTCTAGTCCCATGTAGCCCATTTACCATTTACCCATATGAATCATCTATATATTTAAATAAAATGACCTTAACAGGTCGTCACAAAAAAATAATAACATACATATCTGATCGTAAAATCTTCCGTTCTTTCAGAATTTGCAGTCAGAAATTTGTTTTTAGTGGAATGAACGAAATTGACCTTGGAATGACCTTGACCTTGACTCGCTGAGTCCAAATCGACCCCAGATTCGGATTCACCGACTCAAAAAACATAAATTGTGGTTGTTATCTTCATCCAAATGACTACTCTGTCTGTTTGACCTTCAAATGCCCTTGACCCAGATGTGCTGGGGTCAAACGACCCACGGATTCGCGCTCAGCGGGTCAGAATACATGGGAATATATGTGTCTCATCTGTAGAACAGAAAAGTGTTTTTTTTTGTGTGCCGGTGTATTAATCAACTAATCAGTTTGGAGGTCATTTTGCAACTGCAGTTGAGACGTGGAGGATCTATAAATAAGCCGGATGCAGCTAGCGATGAAGAGTATATAACCAACCGAGTTCAGTGGGCTGACTCTAAGAAAGCATTTCAATGTCGTCTACAAACTAATTTAGTAACAAATCTTGTACATATAGATATAAGCCGTTTTTTAAATGATGCCTCTGTATTATTCCAATAATGAATGCGATGTGTATTAAATAAGTATGGCTCTGTCAAAGTTTACGGTGTGCTAGTAGCTAAATATAGTGTAACAAAGGATGATCAGTATGTACACGTAAAAATATTTCTGGCTGAAACGAACGATATATTCATGACGACGTTGTTAGACGATTTGTTCAATCAATATATGGAACAACCAATCCTGCGAAAAGTTGAAGAATTCCAGGAAACCGATTCCGATTGGACATTGCATTCAATCATACACCTGGAAATTAATGTGAATAAATATAATCCTTTGCGGGCTAGTTCATTTATTTCACTACCTTATCCAATTAAGATAAAGCACAAATGTAGAAATGTAGAAAATAAGAATGATAACACCGGCACACAAAAAATAAAAAGCTGGCAGTACTTCCGACTATACCTATATATCCCTATGTATTTTGACGCGCTGAATTCAAATTCGGTGTCCGTTTTGCCCTTACAACCCCAAAATTTTGAGAAATTGCGAAAAACCGTGA
Source organism: Andricus quercusramuli (assembly GCA_932178445.1). Taxonomy (NCBI): domain Eukaryota; kingdom Metazoa; phylum Arthropoda; class Insecta; order Hymenoptera; family Cynipidae; genus Andricus; species Andricus quercusramuli. The sequence continues at coordinate 48,184 of CAKNXH010063153.1, forward strand.
AAAATCGCTGAAAATCGCATTTTTAGACGTTGGTAAATCTTAGAAAGTATTCTTATAAGTGTTTCACACATGATTTCAGTGTATTTTGACGCGCTCAATCCGAGTCCGTTGTCCGTTTTGCTCGTACACCTCCAAATTTTGAGTAAATGGCGAAAAAACATGAGAAGCCGTGAAGGTCCACATCCATGTATCTACAAGCTACTGCTTCCTCGAAGTGTATCATTTCGTCTGGTTTTACTAATAAAGAAACGTTCTCATATAAATATATATTTTGTTGCTTATACTTGCGACCAGGGCACCTCCACGAGGTGACGGGGGGCATTGACGGCCATGACGGCACGATAGTCGATAACCCAGGGCTCCACTAAACTCACCTCCTCTTGTTGCCAGCCCATGTCCTCGGCACCGCTTTTGCATTACTTCAAGGACATGGGGGTAAGGCCAATAAGCCGTGCTTTGGCTTTCAACATTGGCTCAACGAGGTCGCCTCTCGGAGTGCCCTGCACCTCCTCGTCCCAGGCACATGATCTGTCCGGGGCTCGTCGTCTTCTGCGGCGCAGAGATAGCACTGAGGGGTACTTTCGCACCCCGCAGCCCTATGGCCCTCCTTGCCACACCTCCAACATGCCTTCGTCCTGTCTAAACACCTGCAGCCCGCTGACATGTGGCCAAAGCCTAGGCAGCGGTATCACCTCCAAGGCCTCCGTCTTCTTCCGCACACGACAGGTTACAACTTCTGTCGGCGCGAACAAAGTTGGTAATCGGCTGTTATTACGGCCATTCTCAGCTTACTTGCGAGTTCCTGTCCTTCCTCCAGTCCATGCCTGTTTGGCATGAACATATTCCTCTTAATGTCAGAGAAATCCTGTATCCTTTCTAATGCATCTGTCAATTTTCCGACAAGTTCGCCAACGTCTGTTAAAGCTTTCTTCGCCAACATGATATCTTGTTTCGCCTCAGTGTTTCGACTAACGTCAGGCTCCTCCGTCACATCCATCGGGCCCTCCAGCTCCACGCACACACTCCGGTTAAATTTTTGTTGATTCGTCGCCATGCTGTTCCCACGAGTAGCTACGGAAATGTAAGCCCTCCCCCGCAGAGCCGCGCATGCGGGGGTAAGGTCTGCATACTCTAGGAGGCGACCTGGTATCCTAGAGACACCGTTTGAAACACCACATCCTGGTGCCATGCAGTCTTCGGCTTCTAAAGTCGTGGATGTGGACCTTCACGGGTTTCCATGGTTTTTCGCCATTCACTCAAAATTTGAAGGTGTTCGAGCAAAACGGACAACGGATTCGGCTTCAGCGCGTCAAAATACACTGAAATCATGTGTGAAAGCTCATAATAATACATTCTAACATTTACCAACGTCTATAAATGCGATTTTCAGCGATTTTTCACGGTTTTTCGCGATTTACTCGAAAATTTTGAGGGTGTACGGTCAAAACGGACACCGAATTTGTATTCAGCGCGTCAAAATACATAGGAATATATAGGTGTAGTCAAAAGTACCGCCCACTTTTTATTTCTTGTGTGCCGGTGTAATCAATGCTTTCAGTGGGCTGTTCTCTCAGCATTATATCCCGCTTATAGACAGATTCATCCTGAACGTGTTTCTAATTATAATGTGTATAAAGATAGGTTAGATTTGACTGGTATTGAATTTCCTGTAACTTCAAAACATATCCCGAAGTTTGAGCGACAAAATGACATCTCAATCAACGTATATGGCCTTGTACGAAGGAAGTTTGATTACACTGTTATCCCCTTACATGTTACATCAGAAAAGAGAGGGCAGCATGTTAATCTTTTACACGTACAAGACGAATACATTGATGAGTGTATTGATGATAATGTGTTTGAAATAGATGATGAAGGCATCAATACTTCAAATTTCCACTATGTATGGATTAAAAATCTATCTGCACTAATTGGTAAACATCTATCTAAACATGATCATAAAAAGTATTATGTGATCGATGCCTTCATTATTTTCCAAGCACAGAAAAGTTGCGTGAACACAATGATAACTGTAAAAAGATGAATCATTGCAGAATCAAATTACCGTAATCTGAAAAAAATATCATTGAGTACACTAACTACAGAAATAAGGAGAAGGTACCGTTTGTCGTGTATGCCGAATGCAAGTGTCTGTTGCTTCCTGTTGAAGAATCTCAGGAGAAGATAAATAACACTGAGATCTTTCAAAAGCATCAGATACTCAGCATAGGCTATTACATAAAATGTAGTTATGATTACGCACTTTCTGACTTTAAGGCATGCCCGGAAGATGAAGCTGATCCTGCCAAGTGGTTTGCACACGAATTGCAACAATTGGCAGAAGATACTGAAACAGTATTCATGTGCCCCATACCTATGGAGAAACTTGACTACTGAGCAGAAGGCTGCCTTTCGGGAAGCTACTACCTGCCATATTTGTGAACAGAGTATGGCACCCGGCCAAAAGAAAGTGCGTGACAATTCACATTTAACCGGCAAATACTGAGGGCTTGCTCATGAAGATTGTAATCTAAATTACAAAGATTCTCGAACCATACCCGTTGTCTTCCATAATTTGAATGGGTATGATGCCACTGAGTTTAAAGGTCGAATTTATCTACTCCCTCTAAATAAAGAAAGGTATATTAGCTTCACGAAAAATGTTAGAGAGAGTGAGATCAAATTCCGCTTTATTGATTCATTCTGCTTTATGGCTTCTTCGCTATATAAATTAGCATCATACCTCGACGAATACAAAATAGAAGGTAGAGTCTTTTCAAATTTAAATGCTGAGAAAATTAAATTGCTAACGCGGAAAGAAGCTTTTCCTTATGAGTACTTTGACTCTAGGGAAAAGCTTAAAGAAACGCAACTACCACCGAAAGAAAAATTTTATAGCACATCAAATGACTAGAGTTTCCGATGAAGATTATGAGCATGCGCAACGGGCATGGTCTGAATTCAATTGCAAAAATCTTGGCGATTATGTTTATCTGTACATGAAAACGGATGTGTTACTACTTGCAGATATCTTTGAAAACTTCCGTGATCAGTGTATGAGAGCATATAGCCTTGATTCAGCATATAATTATACAACCCCTGGTTTGACCTGGGATGCCATGTCAAAATATACTAGAGTGAAGGTTGAACTCCTCACTGACATTGATAAAGTCCTGTTCATTGAGTTACGTATAAGGGGTGGAGTTAGTCAATGCTCCAACCGTTATGTCAATGCCAATAATCCCTATATGGAAGTTTAAAATGACAATGATGAGATCAGCTATATAGTTTATTTTGACGCCAACAACCTCTATGGTTGCACAATGGCACAAGCGCTTCTATTTAGTGGTTTCGAGTGAATATCAAATGCTCACAATAGCTTCAATTTTAATGTTCCCCATGATGACCCTGTTGGCTATATGCTTGAAGTAGATTTGGATTACCCAGAAGAACTTCATGATACTCATACTGATTTACCTTTTTGCCCTGAACACTCGAAACCACCAGGGGCAAAGCAGGAGAAACTCCTAACTACCGTCCTACCGAAACGAAAGCACATTCTCCATTACCGTGAATTGAAACAAGCATCAGCAAACGGTCTTCAGCTTGTTAAAATTCATCGCGTTCTTAAATTTAATCAAGCTCCATGGTTAAAATCATGCATACATTTTAACACAGACAAGAGAGCTGCATCTAAAAATGAGTTTGAGAAAAACCTGTTCAAACTCATGAACAATGCTGTGTATGGTAAGACAATGGAGAATGTGCATAAACATGTAGATGTTAAGCTCGTGACAAAGTGGGAGGGTAGGTATGGAGCAGAAGCCCTCATATCTATACCTAATTTCCACAGCTGAGCAATTTTTCATGAAGATCTAGTGGCTGTGGAACTTAGGAAGACTGAGGTTTTAATGAACAAACCCATCTATGTTGGGCTCAGTGTGCTGGACCAAAGACAAGGTAAGAGGAGGGGAGGGGATTTCAGAGGGATTCTGGATGGATAGGGGTCTAAGGCAAGGGTGTCTACTTAGCCCAACGCTTTTTGCGATTTTAATTGCGGATATGGAAAGTAAGCTGGAGGCCGGGGTGGTAGGAGGAGTCAGGATAGGAGGGGTTAGAATTTGGTCACTAGCGTATGCAGATGACATAGTGTTGCTGGCAACCAGCGAGGAGGCCTTAAACGAGATGATGAAGAGGTTGAGAAGATACCTGGATGAAAAGGGTTTAGAGCTGAATGCGGAAAAGTCCAAGGTTATGGTGTTCAGAAAAGGAGGGGGAAGGGATAAGGGAAGGGAGTGGAAGTGGAAGGGAAAGGAGATACAGGAGGTGAAAGAGTTTGTGTACCTGGGCTTCGTGTTTCGCAGATGATTTTGGAAGGAGAATGAAATTGTTTGATTCACTAGTGATGAGTGTGCTATTGTATAGGGTAGAGATGTGGGGATGGAAGGAAAGTGAAGAGGTAAATAGAACGCAGGAGAGGTATGTAAAGTGGACCCTGGGGTTGGCAAGGAACACGCCTAATTATATTGTCAGGAGGGAGACGGGGAGAACGAGCGTAGGGATTCTAGCTGGGAGCAGGGCGTGTAAATATGAGGAGAAATTTTTGGAAAAGGGGGGAAGTAGGCTGGTTAGGGAGTGTTGGTGGGAGAAGTAGAACAGGGGAGGGGGTGGGAAGATGGAGGCGGAGAGGTAACGGTATTTTAGAATGAATGGACTGCAGATGGATGAAGTGAGAAGGATGCACGAGGAAGGAAGGAAGGTTTACGACTTGGTTAAGCAAAACAGCATGGAGAGAGAGAAGACAGAAGGGGAAGAGAGAATAAGAGAGTCAAGATTTAACGGGAACTATGTGTGGATTATGCCAAGAGCAAGAGCGCAATATTTGTGTGTGAAAGGAGAGAAAGGAAGTCAGGAACTTATAGCGAGGATGAGGTGTGGGTGTATGGAGGGTTTCAATAGGTTCTGGCTCTCTCGGGAGAAGAGGATGTGTGAACTGTGCGGAAAGGGGGATGCAAGAGTGGAGCACTGGTTGGAGGAGTGCGGGGAGGTGGAAAGAAGTGAGATAAGCATGGAGGCATTGTTGCATGAAAAGGGGGAAAAAAGGGCAGTAGCATGGGTGAAGGGAGTGTTGGGTGAAATGGAGATGGAGAGAAGGAAGGAGGAAGAGGAGTGGAGAAGGAAAGATTGTAAATAGGAGAGAAAGTAGATATAAGTAAGATGTATATATTGTAAATAGTAGATAAGTAATAGGTATTAGCTGCGAAAACAGAGGCTGGCAAGCAAGGCAATGCGAAAAAGTAGGGACATGCGAGCGAGGCGAGGCGAAGCGAGGAAGGCAAGGCGATGCGAGCGTGCGGCTAAGAGATAAGGAATGGATGGATGTTAGTGTTTAAGAGTTAGTTTTAAGAAAATTCTGTAAAAATGGATGTGTAAGCAAGTCAATTTTTTAAGACCAGCAGGCTGAAAAATAAACGTTTATCTATCTACTTAACAAATACGGTAACAAATGTAAACTGCTATACGCAGACACTGACAGCTTAGTTTATGAAGTTAAATGTGCCGATATTTACATGGATATGAAACAAGATATCAACAAGTTTGACACATCCGATTATTCTGTAAATAACGTTTACGGTATACCTCAAGTCAAAAACAAGTTCTAGGCCTCATGAAAGATGAGTGCAGTGGACAGATCATTACTGAATTTGTTGGCTTGATGAGTAAGATGTACAGCATCCGCGTAAATGGCCAAGATTTCGTAAACAAGCCAAGGGTATAAAAGCAGGTGTTGAACAGAAATCTATCAACTTTGATGACTGCGTTGATTGCCTGACAAATGCTGCGATTCAAACTAGAACAATCGATGGACATATTGTAAATAGTTTATGAGTCGATAAGAAACATTGTCGGGGATTGATAATGCTTGTGAAAGACAAAATAAATGAGAATTTTTTACACATTTCATATGTTTTTATTCAATAAAACCTTACACCTTATTATATATATATATATATATATATATATATATATATATAGTTTTTTAATATTAATTTTAATGCTAGAATGATATTAGTTTAACGATAATTTAACGTTAAGCTAATGTCACTGTAATGTTAAGTTAGCGTTAACACAACCTTAAGATAACGTTGAAGTAACATTAGGCAAACGTTAAAGTAACGTTAAGCTATCTTTAAAGTAACGTTAGGATAACGTTAAAATAACGTTAGGCCAACGTTAAAGTAACGTTAAATTAACTTTAAAATAACGTTAAGCTAACGTTAAAGTAACGTTAAACTAACGTTTATCTAACGATAAAGTAACGTTAAGCTAGCGTTAGGCTAACGTTAAAGTAACGGTATGCTAATGTAAAAATACCGTTAGAGTAACGTGAAGCTAAAGTTAAGATAACGTTAGAGTAACGCTAAGCTAACGTTAGGCTAACATTAGAGTAACGCTGAGCTAACGTTAGGCTAACATTAGAGTAACGCTAAGCTAACGTTAATCTAACGTTAAAGTAACGTTAAGTGAAAGTTAAAGTAACGTTAAGCTAATGTTAAGCTATCGTTAAAGTCACTTTAAGCTAAAGTTAAAGTCACTTTAAGATAAAGTTGAAGTAACGCTACAGTAACGTGAGCTTAACAAGGAAAATGAATAAAAATCATTGTTTGGATTGACAGTTAGTGTATACAAGTAAACCATAACCCTCAGATATAGTTTTATATTATTTTACTATAAATTAGTGATATTTCAATAATTCATCTCAATTAGTTTATGAACTTATTTTGTAGTTTTAGGCTAACTGAAGAAAAGTATTGAGCTTAAAACAATTATTGAAACATCAAGTTGAAGATGTCTAATATATTATAATTCTATGTTGAATAGAATGATACTTGTTATAACCAACGCGAATTGTTTTCATTGAGTAGAATAAGATTTTTTCTAAGTAAATACGAATGTATGAGTTTCAGATCTGCAATGCATAGGAACCTGAAACAGAAAAACACCTGAAATAGAAAAAGAAACCTGAAACAGAAAAAAAAACGGAAACAGAAAAAACCTGAAATAGAAAAAACCTGAAACAGAAAAGACCTGAAACAGAAAAAAAAACCTGAAACAGAAAAAAAAAACCTGAAACAGAAAGAAACCTGAAACAGAAAAAGCCTTGAGCAAAAAAACTGAAACAGAAAAAGCCTGAAACAGAAAAACCCTGAAACAGAAAAAAACCTGAAACAGAAAAAACCTGAAACAGAAAAAAAACTAAAAATGAGCTACAAATAAAGTCTCTTGGAGAACCCTTTAATAATTTTATTTTAATTATGTTCTATATATATATATATATTTTTTATTTATTTATTTATTTTGTAGACTTCTTCAAATCCCTCATTTTTTTTTGAACGCATTGCTGCTGACGTGTCAGCACATTAAATACTCGTTGGGGAGTTGGTATGAATGCTTCCCGGACTGGATCGTAAGCTGGCTTTTGATTCGAATTTGAGTCTTCTCCTAATGAAGCATCCTTCGTCTTGTCCTTCTTATTATTTTTTTGTTGTGTTTTACCTTTAGGTTTACCTTTACGAGTAGCTGGCTGCGGTTGTGCCGGAAGAGTTGAGGTATAGATGTTGAGGTTGGGGTGAGCAACGGTTTTTGCAACCTCATCAACATCACCATCACCAACATTATATCATCCTCTGAAAGCCATAAGTCATTATTTGGAATGTCATCTAGTGAACAACCAGGTACAGATTCACTTTTTTTGAAATATTGCAGCTTTGATGTTGCTGATGTTTACATGGGTGGAACATCCCACCTTGATGACCGTTTCATAAATGATGATAATGATGGTTGTGATGATGATGATTGAGCCGATGGTGTTTTGCGTGGAACATCCCACCTTGAGGGACGTTTGGTAGTTGATGTTGTTTCGAGATTAGCTAAAATAGGCCCCCACCTCGTAGGACGTTCACGTCCTTTTGGTTGACGAGGTGGGGGAACCTCCCTCAAATAACCCATACTTCTCTGGATCGTATGGTACATCCAGAGGAATTCTCAATATTTTCGCCGCTTTATCCAATAGAGTTTTATTTTCAAATGATGATGAAATTGAGAACTGTAAAAATAATGTTTTAAAGAAATGTGTATATTATTATATTACAAAAGTTTTATGTTAGGAAAAACTTACACTTTCAAAATAAATGAATAATTTTATATCTATGAATAATTTGAGAGTAAATTCTATACATATTCAGGTTGTTATCTTTAAGATTGTATAATTTCCAGATGAACAAGCTAGAAATGTTAAAGTTAACTGGTCAAGTTGAACATGTGAGAACTAAAAATAATCATATTTAGTAGACAGACTCACCTTCACATTGAGATTTAATTTTGATTTAATTGATGCGGATGATTTATTTAATAATACTAATTGTATATTGCATAGAGTGGAGTAAAGGAATTTTGTTGAAAAATTTTTTTTTTTAATTTTTGACAAAAATTTTTTTTTAATTTTTGAAAAAAATTTGAAAAAAAAAATTTTGAAAAAAAAGTGCTCTGGAAAAAAATGTTGTGCAAAAAAATTGTTAAAAAAAAATGTTGTGAAAAAAATTTTTGAAAAAAAATGTGAACAAAAATTTTGGAAAAAAAATTTTGTGAAAAAAAATTATTAAAAAAAAGTTTTGGAAAAAAAAATTTTGAAAAAAAATATTTTGTGAAAAAAAAATTTTGAAAAAAAAATATTTTGTGAAAAAAAAATTTTGAAAAAAAAAATTTTGTCAAGAAAAAATTTTGAAAAAAAAAATTTTGAAAAAAAAATTTATGGCATTTACGCTCTTTTGCCCGCCGGGGGGGGGGGGGGCTACGAAACCCTGAATACAAAACTTCAATCATTAAAACACTGAGCGCTGCTGTTGCTACGTTGCCCCCGAATTGTCGCGATGTGGAAAGTTGCTTATCTGCAAAGTGCGCATGCGCGTACATTCCGCTGATGTGGAAAGTAAAGAAAAATCGAACTGCGCATGCGCCAATATTATTCCCGCATTGTTATCCGGAATGAGTCACTTCGCGTATAACTTAGCTACACGGAACGGAGTACTTTCGAGGTGGGTGTTGCAAAAATTTCTTTTTGCAACACCCACCTCAAAAGTTGACGTTTGCATGCATGTAGATGGTGCCTAAAAGACCTTATTTGAGCAGACTGTGCGTGAAACAATTTTCACTCATGCGCAGTTTGAAGATGGCTTACTTTAGACATTGGTGAAAAAGCTGCGCATGCGCACATTCGAGATGAGGTACTTTAGACACTGGCATAGGTAACTTCAAACACTGGTGTTAGTATCTCCTTGAAATAAATTTACATTCAACTTGAACAAATTAGAGGAGTCACGTGAGACGTTAAAAATGAAAAAACTATCAACCCGGGCTCTTTCCACCGATTTTGATGAAACCTTTTGCATTGTGGTGCCAAATATGTCTATTAAAAGTTAAATAAAAAATCTCGTATGCTAATTGTTATTTAGTTATTTAAGCCAATAATTATAAATTATTTCGTATATGCATATATTTCCAGAGAAGAAGGCGGTAATTTCTACTTTTTTTGTGTAATATGGGCAACCAAGGAAATGAGGAAAACATTTATACAAAAAAATTTATATTATTATGTCAAGGCAAGTGTTAAATAAATTGTTCCCGAAAGTTCTGACGGACAGTCGCGCAAGCGGCGCGGCGCTTCAAAGCCTATGAGTATGGAAACTATTCATCCTATTCAAAAACGTTTTCGTTCTTGCAATGAAATTTTTGACAGGAAAAGGTCGTTTACCTGAGTTTGTAAGTATACTAAGGGGAAACCGAGGGGAAACCGAGGGGAAGGAAAGAAAGATAACAGGTGTATTTCCGCAAAGGTATCTGATTTTAGTTTTCCAAAAGCATGACTAACGCTGTGACGTTACTAGGGAAACATATTCCGTGAAAAAATGCCTTACTCTCGATGTTTTCAGTTAAAAAATTACAACTATTCATAACATGCAGTGATTTTTACATATATTAGTGCTGACCGTGTTTTTTGAAAACAGAGTAAATACGCAAGTGTTTGTTGAGAAGTGTAACGAAAAAGAAGGACCTCGTACGCAATAGGTACGTAGTTTTCCAAATTATTGTTTAGTAATAACTTTATATTTTGCTTTGTTATTTATGAAATATATTTTTCAGTCCAGTTTGAGGTGAAGTGGCTGCCACAATAAGCAACTGTTACTTTTGAGCTAGATTCAGATTATAAGGTAATTGTTTAGTGACAGACCCTGATAATTTTTTTACTAATGCATATATGTAAAGGGTGGCACCCAAGAGGTACATAACCAAAAAATAGGAATTTTTCGGGGCGCCAAAAAGCATTCTGTACGGTCAAAATGACTATCCCAGAATTAAGGGAAAGCCTACTGTCGAGCTGTATATTTGGATGAAAATTTACATTTTCGATTAAAATGATCGGTAAAATCAAGCTGTGAACAGAAATGGCATATTTTGGAAAATGATCGAAATTTTTTAATGTTGGCCTGATTGAAAAATTTAATGGGAATAATTTCAGAATATATCTCATAACTGGCACGAATTTGAGTTGATATTTCTTAATGTGTCAAAAAAATATTTTTTTTTAATTTCTTGAAAATGTTCGAAATATTGATAAGCATACACCTATTTGCTTCCTTATAGAGGAAGCTTTGTAATGGTAACATTTTCCAGAATTTTTAAATTCACTTAGTTAAACCTTCCTCAATTTAAAAATATCTAATACAATGTTCTAAGCAATTGTCCGGATGTGTATGTGTAGATGTCGATTTATCTATAATATTAATAAACTTTATTGAAGATTGAGGAAGTTATGAGGAAGCAAAGTGCTCGTGAAATGAGATCGAATTCACAGCTAGTTTAATTTGTATTGAAATTAAAAATGACTGAGGGATATTAGAGATTTTTTTTGTCGTGTATCAGAATCTTTGGAAAACATTCCTAAAAATCTTGTGCCAAATTTTGTTTGAAATTTGGAAAAAGTTCCAACTTTTTGAATTGAGGTCAAATCGAAAAATTGAACTTGGATAGTTTTGAAATATATTTGATATCTTGTGACAATTTTAATTTCTCAATGTATCATACAATTTTTTTTTCCTATTTTTAGAAAATATTCACACTTTTGAAAAGTATAACGCTTTTCTAATTATCATCAAATTAAAATTTCCAATGGGATAAGTTGCGAATCTCAAAATAATTTGTGAATTGCGAAACGTAATGTAAAAAGGACTTTTACTGCAATATTCACTTTGTTTGTTAAGACTCGTGTATGCAACATAAGCATCCTCGCTGGTTATGTGGTTTTGTACTGCCACTCCATATATGCATTGTTTAACTTCTGACGTACGTTTCTAATCCTGCATTTATTTTCCTTCATAAGGTAGGAGTATCATCAACAGCAGTAATTATCATCAACTTTTTCGTGTCAAGTAACTACACCTGCATGCTCAGAAGGTAAATACATTTTGAAAATAACAGAGTATTAATCTGCTCAATAATGACAAGACATTAATGGTAGCTAAACAATAATATTTTAACCCAATAATTAAAATTTTATGTTTCATTCATTTCAGTTTAAGCAATAAAAATGAAAGTAAACATCTGAAAATATGAAACATCATTTTCTATTTTTAATTCCCGCTTTGGAAGCTATATTTTGCATCCTTTTTCATGTGTACTTTGGAAAGCTGGTCGTGTGTAATTTTAAAATTTGAGTACATCGCGCATCTATTGCTTCATATAACACTCACATTTCTCATTGCAGATTTTTCTTCCAAGCGGAGAAGAAAATATACTGTAATGATTCTGATGATCTAACTGGCGAAAATTCAATGCTTTCAAATATACACAAGGTACATATTTGTGAGTAACCACACATTCATTTTGGTTCGCTAGCACATGCGCACGCAACTAAATTTTTGTTTTAAATTTTATCGATCTTGATAGGATCAATCACGATATAATTTCCTGCTAGTGTGCATCAGAATATCCTTTCGTGATATAAGACATTTGTCTATGATGTAAACTAAAATTTGAAAATCCAACTTTTACACTTTTGTAAGGCTTGTGTGATATCTCATAATTCATGTTTCTGCACATTATTATTGCGTCATGACAGAACCGATTTATCTTCCTTTTTTGGCAACGACTTTCAGCCAAACATATCTGTCACCATCGCATATCGTCGTCTTTCCTCATTAATCGTTGAAGGGGAATAGTTTTTTACGGTGTAACATCTTTCAGTGCTACTCAGTATCCTTACATGTTCGGAAGAAAGTGTGTATTTCTGTAAAAAAATAACAATTACATCTACATCAAATGAAAATGGCGAATGATCAAGAAGCTACTTGCTTCTTATGTCAAAAATTGGGATTAGGCTCAGGTTCGACCTCCACCTTAGGAGTTATTCCAAAAATAACAAGGGGAATGCTTACTTTAAGGCAGCTTCTGCTGCGAGACAGGACGGATTAGAAGATTATTTAAATAGCATTGAATTTGTTTATTCTCACAAGCCATGCAGACAGTTATACATTAACAAACGTAAAATCGATGCATTCCGAAAGAAAGCGATTACTGATAACGTTTACAGCCCACCGAGGAAGAGGATTAGAAGTTCCAGTTGTAGTGGCTTCGATTGGAGAAATCATTGCTTTCTTTGTGGACAAGAAGCTTCCGCTGAAAAGGAAATGAAGAAGCGCAAGGAATGCCGAAGAAAAATTCGTCACGTAACGAATACAAATTTCAAAGAAAATATTGTGGATTTAATAAAGAAAGAAAAATGCGACTTCAACAGAGACATTCATCGAAGAATTCACGCAGCAACAGATTTGTTGGCAGGACAGGCGAAATATCATCAAGATTCTTACAATTCTTTGAGAATTTCAGGGAAAAAAAGAAGACTCTTCCTCAGGTTTCCCAAGTCGATCAGTGTATGGAACAAATTTACGAGTACATTGAGGACAATGATGAATCCCAATTTTCCTTACAGGAATTGAAGAATATCGTCACAACGGAACCCATTCCCCCTAATACAACCATCACATCAAGATTAATCTCGCACTACGGAGATAATGTAGTTCTCTCAAGTAAATTTGGTTCAAATACAATCATGTTTTAAAAAAAAGCATCATGACATATTATCGGAAGCCTGGTACAACGGGAGATTGGAGAATGACGCTGATGAAGAATACCAAATTTTGCAGGCTGCTGGTGAGATTCCGCGAATGGATATTCAAACTGAAATTCACTGCTGTGACACATATCCAGCTAGTGACTCAATGTTTGAGAAAATTGACTCATGCATCCCAGCGGCACTGCAATTTTTTCTTTCAGAAATAATTTTGAAAGATAAAAAGGCTACATCACAGAATACAGCTTTTTATGAGACAAATTGCACGTCTATAGCCCATGCCATGGTGTCGGCAGTGCGGCCGCGATCATTCGTATCACCTCTGGATGTTGCATTAAGTGTCACCCTTCATCGAAAATTCGGATGAAGAAAAGTTATAGATATATGCAATGCTTTGGGTTTCTGTGGTTCGTACCACGAAGCGCAATTGTACGAAGCTTCCGCGGCTTTACAAGAAATAATTGAAATAGGATTGAATACTTTCGTTTAATATGCAAAAGACAACGCAGACTGCAATCTCGGTACACTGAACGGAAAAGGAACCTTTCATAACCTCGGATCAATTCAAATTGCGACTCCGTCAAATGGTGTACAACCCAGAGAAGCAATCAAACGTTTAAAGACCATCCCACCAGCCTCTGAGATTGCTGAAAAAGGTAATATTCCACTTGAACTGTACCCTTCCTCCACTGGTGATGGATCAAAGAAAGTTTCTGTCAGGATAGCAGAGGAAGTACCTGACCTGAAACCTACTGTAACATCGAAATTTAATACTCTGTTGATGTTTTTGAAATATAAGAACAATAAAAATTACACGGGATGGAATGGCTTCATGGAAATGCTAACGGACGATCAACATTATAAAATGTCCACAATGAATTGCTTACCATTCATCAACGCGGCTCCAAGTGACTAAAATACACTGTACACTGCCATGAAGGTCTCTGTAGAAAATGTAATATCTTCAGGCCTGAGGACATGTATTGTCACGTTTGACCAGCCCCTGTACATCAAAGCTCGAGATATAGCCTCAGCTTTGTGCTTATCTGACGACGTATTAATCGTCGTCAGATTGGATGGGTTTCATGCCCTTTACTCATTTATGGGTAGCATCGGCTACATTATGGGTGGCAGTGGAATTGAAGAGGCCCTTGCAACAGTGTATTCTGAAAATACAATACAGCACATCATGCCTGGACATGCCTACGCTAGAGCGGTACGTCCCCATACACTATTACAAGTAGCTCTTTCGAAAGTAATTTTTGGCGACCTTATGAAAACCAATGCAGAATTTGTTGCTTTGGTGAACGATCAACAAAGTTCTCATACATTTCATATGCTTGAATTGTCAGAAATTCAAGAAAATGATGCTTTCAAAAAATTAGCCGAAATATTCGGAAACAAAATGTCTGAACTGGAAAGGAGAAGTGCAACTTCCGAACCGTGGATCAGTTACTTTCGAATGGTGACAATATTGAAAGATTTTATCGCTGCTGAGCGAATGGGTGATTGGGAATTGCATTTGCATACAATCCAGGTGATGGTTCCTTACTTTCATGCGTCAGGACATTTTCCGTACGCCAAGTTAGCTCAACTATACGTGCAAGATATGACCGAGTTGAAACAGAAAATGGACCTAGAAGAATTCAAACTGTTTACCGAAGGCGGATATCTAACAGCTAGGCTAGACCAGATCATTGAGCAAACGTTGATGCGGGCCATGAGTGTAGAGGGGGGCCCTTTTATGCGCGGTGCGACAGACAGCGTTGTATATAAATGGATTAAAGGAGTTCTTTTTACGAAAGATATCATCGAGGGCATTGCAGATTTTTTTAACGTATCGTTCAAAAAGAATTACCAGAGCGTTGGTGCTTCAGATGCTCAGATCAAGAGAGACGCAAATGATCTACAAAAATTGGAGGAATGTTTGTTACAACACAATCTGTTTTCTGACGTTGATTCTATCATGTCAATCGCAACTGGAGTGACTGGTGATTCCAATGTCAATTGCTTTGACGCTTTTGAGTAAGGAGTAAAAGCCATGAAAAAAGTGAATGGTATAAATTTCAAAGAATTGAAATTAACGAGGAAAGATAAAGTTATTCCGCTGCTGGGAGTGAACAGCAAAATAAAAATCCACAACGAGGTCGTCCCTTTTGACCCATTACTGCTTCTTTAACGTATTTTTGTCTCGAAAAAAACCGAAGAACAGCTGCAAAGGTATATGACTCTCCAGTTAGATCCATACCCTCTACCCCTCTTTGATGATAAACGTTTTACGCGGGTCTCACGCTTCTGTCGTAGCTCATATCTCCGAATGAGATAGTTTTTTGATAAAAATGCATTCAACATAAGTGATAGAGCGGAAAATTCTGCATAATTTCAGTGAAGTGCACTTTTATACAAAAACGACTCCATTTCGAGATATGAGCTACGAAAGAAGCTTACGGCCCGTGCGGTACAACTCACGCCCTACTTTTTTTTAGTTTATAAATGTTAAAAATTTGCGGTCCGACGTTATGATTTTTTTTCCACTCAAATGCATAATCGTCAACCCCAATATATATATATATATATATATATATATAAAATTAAAAAAAAAAGTTAAACAACCACCGCAGGGTACCACTAAGAGCAACTGCCATCTAAAAAGAAAATGTCAATAGCCCCCAGTAGAACCGCGGTAAAATACACCTATGGCCACGTCTCACATCCGTGAGATGGGTGGTCACAGGGCACGACGAAATCACAACGGCAGGCTGGCGAAACCCTCGTGTGTCTTGAGGACACGAAGGGACCCAAGGATGACAGCTTTCAGCATCCATCTCGCAAGTGCCTTGGCATATTTTTGGCACGCGGGTATGGCTTTAAGGTTACGAACCAGTGATAATTCAGCACCTCCGAGAGCACCTATCACGAGGACAATTACTCGTACCGAATATTTTGGGTACAGTCGTTGCAGCGATCTTTTGAGGTCTTGATACCTCTCCTCTTTTTCTTTCTCCTTTGCGGTGATGTTGTATTCGGACGGAGCCGAGAATTCGATCACGAATATCGTTCGTTTCTCGAAGTCTTGGAGAACAATGTCAGGCCTCGAGTGCGCAACGGAGACTGCTGCCCGAAAATCGTAGTTCCAGAAAATCTGGCACTTCTCGTTTCGGACAATTGACTCTATATCCCTTGGAGCGTTCGGCAGGGCAGGGTCGCGGCCAACACCGTAAGAGCGACAAAGGTGGTAATAAAGTACTCTTAGGGCCGCATTATGTCTATAGATATACGTTGTTCCTGCGTGGGTCGGACACCCCGATAGTA
>CAKNXH010063153.1:79681-95164 GCA_932178445.1 Andricus quercusramuli
TAGCTTTGAAATATTGCGTCATATAGTCTTTCCGAAACTTCATCAACACTGCACAAGTATAGACTTCCTGGAAATTCCATCTATTATCTATCTATTCCTTATCTTTCTTTCCCATACTTTAAACAAACACAAGCGTCTAGCGAGGCAAGGCCCACGTCTGTACCCGTCCAAGAGCGACCTCCTTCTTCACATGCATCACTTTACTCACTTCCACCTTCATATGCCTCCCTTCATCCTAATTTATTTTAAATATTTATAAAATTGTATATTTGTATATGTATATAAATATTATAATTGGATAAGCTTTTTCTCGCGTGCAAGATTTCAACGTTTTCTTCCCTTGAAACTATGAACAATGATATATAAATATTTCAAATTTACATGCAAATTTGAAGCATTTTCAATACAGACAATTTCATACGTCATAGGTTTGTGCATGTGTCCCAATTATTGACGACCCAAAGCGTATTAAATTAATACATATCTTTTTCATTTTGAAAATTGCATTTAAACTTTGATTAACTCTTATCTCATTTCTCAAATGCAGTCATATTCTTTTGCTTTTTTAATTCTTAATGGAAGCTAATCAAGTAAAATCATATTATTTCATTATTCATTTCAACATAATGATAAGACCCAGACAGCCGAGGAGTGGGGGTAGGCGCCAGACGTCTGAGCAAACACCGAGGAGTGGGGGTATGACGGCTGGGGAGCCATAGTTGCCCTTAACTACTTGCAGGTTATGACCAATGTCTTTTTAGAATTTTCAAAAAATGTAACATCCAATTAGTTTTTTCAGTTGAACAAAAATTCAATAAAGTATTATTTCGAAGTACTAAAAATAAAATAGAAAAAGGAAAGAAATGCATCTGTGTTTACAGACATACTTGTAAAAATTGTAAAAAAAAAAAACTACATTGGCCAAACTAGTAGACCATTATATCTAAGAAATAGAGAACATGAAAGATCGATTGATAATAATGTGCAAAATACAGCTTTACCAAAACACGCTTAAGAATACTCACATACTTTCGATTTTGATATTAATAATGTTTTAATTCTTGAATTTGAACCAAATGAAGACAAACACAATCTTTTGAAAATGATACATATTCAACGTGACAATCATACAGTTAATTTTAGAACAGACATCCAGGGTCTTAGAAATATTTATAATTCATTTATTTCCAATCTTCACATTCCAAAATAAAAATAGAGACATAACTTAATTTGATTTTCACGCGGTCCATTTTATAATTTGTTTGACACATGTATTTTTCCTTCCAGACTATGCCTTGAAAAGGACCTGAATTCAGGTTGAAACATGTTAGCAAAAATTTTTTTGTCATAAAAAAATTTGTTTAACACTAAAAAAAGCGGAATAGGCTTTAATGAAAATTGTTTATCATATACCGCCAAAAAAAATACATTCATTAAATATTTAACATTTTAATGAAACACATTAATTTTCAACTAAAATGAAGAATTATTAATCAAAAATATAAAATGAATGAAATCAGTGAATCAAAAATGAAATAGTCAACTTTCAGTTAAAAATACTTGTTTAACTGAAAGGATCAATTTTCAACCATGATGGAACACTTTCATTTTCAGTTCAAAAATAATTTTAATCCTGATAATGAAATTTTCCAAACAAATTAGTTCAATTTTCAACAAAATACATCAATTTTCTACTGAAAAGTTTAACTTTCGACTAAAAACGATTAATTTTTGAAAACGAAAACTGAAATAGTTAGTTATCAATTAAAAAACGACATCAAATTTTTTGGTTTTAAAAATCAATTTTCAGGTAAAGAAATGAAACAGATTAATTTTCAACTAAAATTAAGAATTATTGACTGAAAAAGCAGTGAATGAATGAAATCAGTGAACCAAACATGAAATAGTCACCTTCTCAGTTAATGAATGATTTTTAACTAATAAAGATCAATTTTCAACAAAAAAAAAACAAAACAGTTACATTTTCAGTTTAAAAATAATTTTCATCCAAATAATTAAATTTTCCAACAAAGAGGTGAATGTTCAACAAAAAATTTTTTTAACAAATTAGTTCAATTTTTCAATAAAATACATCAAATTTCCTGCTAAAGAGTTCAACTCTCCACAAAAAATGATAAATTTCAAACAAAAGAAAACTGGAATAGTTAGTTTTCAGTTTGAAAAACTAATATTCAACAAAAACGTTATATGTAAATTTTATTTTTCGGTAATTTTCTTCTGATGAATAGTTTTTAGAATTTTCGAGATAAAAATTATGATAAAATAAACTATTTTTTTCATATAAAATAATGAAATTACTTTAATATTAAAATTGTCAGCTCGTCTTTAACAAGAAGCAACATACTTATTTGAAAAAAACTTCCTCATTTGGAGTGTTCTACTTGTAAATACATTGATATAAAGTTGCAAATAGATTTATACCTACAGAAATTCTTTTAACGTCAAAAGTAAGATAACAATATCCGAAGTTTTCAAGAGTAATATTTGTCTCAAGGAAATGCAGATGAAAAACAAGAAAACAACAATGTAAGTATTATTGTTATCAGAAAAAAACGCTGCCTTAATTTCTGGAATTTATTGATAGATTTACGGGAAGGTCTTTCATTGTAAGAAAGAAAAATAATTAATTGGACTGTTAGGATTGAACAATAAGAAAATTATGAAAAATAGTTTTTTCAATTGCACCGATTCATATAGATGAAGAATAAGAAACCAATACTAATCAATTATGTTAAATTATCCAATTAGGGTTTTTGAACCCCAGAAAAATAAAAATGTCATAGTTTTTTTGGAAAAAAAGTTAAACTTGCATGGTTCAGTAATTTAATGTAGAGCTTCATCTTGTTTTTGGAAAAAAAGTTATACTCACATGGTTCAGTAATTTTATGTAGAGCACTGTGTAATAAAAACCTCTGCAACTTAAATTTCACAACTTTTACAATTTTGCAATTCGATGTTGCAACTTTAATATTTCGTGTTTGGCAGCTGGACTGATGAGTGGCGGTGGTGCAGTTTTCCAGATCGGGCCCGATTCCCATAAACTTTATAGATAAGTTTAGTGTGGTATGCCGAGACAAAACACCAGATAACTTTATTTAAATCTCTGCGCATCATCTTTCGTAGCAGGAGAATCCCAATGCATACTCTACATCAATAATCAGTTAAGGAATTTTTACCGCCAGTCGGTCGTTTATGTATTCCTACTGAAAGTTATATCTGAATTGGTATTGATAAGGGTTCCCTTTATCACATTGTTTGAAGGGAGGGTAGACCTTCTGATTGACTCAATTCACGGTCGACACATGCTCTACCAACTATTGATAAAATCCTTATTAGACTGATTAATTTGACGGTGGTGCCATCTGTTATTAATACCTATTTAACCCTAACTGGTGAAGTAGACTTCTGAAATATGAACTGTGGCTCCATCTGTGACAGGCAGTCTGCACTACCGGCCTCTCCTGTTTTACCGACCGATAAGTAAATGCTAATCTAAAAAATTATCAACCTCCCTGCATTACAGACTGATGGTAACGTTGCTTTCTACCTTACCGAGTGATGATAAAATGTTAATATACCAAAAAATTACCGACCCCTGTACCCTACCAACTGATGGTAACGTTGTTTCCTACTGTACCGACAGGTGGTGAAATGGCAAATAAAAATATCGACCTCCTTACATTGCCGAGTGATGGTAACGTTGCTCTCTACCTTACCGACTACCGGGAGTGGGATAGTGACGAGTAAATGGGGATCAGAGAATATAAAGCGTGCTTGCACGGTCGAATGGTATGGTAACGCTGCTCTCTCTCTCTTATCGACCAATTGTAAACTACAAAAATAAACAAGTGCTCACCTACCTATCTTATCAGCTGATGGTAAAATCTGTTTTATCAATTAAATAATTGATAGTCAATAATTAATTAATAATTAATAATAGTAATTAGTAATGATAATAATTAATTAATGATAATAATAACATGGTAGCTCTAAGAAAGCATCCAGAGGCGACTGTTGTCACCTTCAACACTCAAGGCTGCTGCGTAAGGATAACAGCGGCAAAGACAAATTGCAAGCTATACCATGCTCCTAATTTTGTCACTGTAAATGATTTCAAACATCGTATTGAAGTAACTTATAATATCCTCATCTCATCAGTCACTTGACTTAGTCCGTGGCTATGACGTAAAACCGGGTTCACCCCAGAAAAAGTTTGAAAAAAAAATGATAATTGATTCATACTTAATAATAATAATTAGTAATAATAATAATTGATTAATAATAATAATATTCATCCCTACCGAAGGTGTTCTCGCGTTGTCGTCGCGGTAGGGCTTGAACTTTTCTCTCATGAATTTGACGGCGATGTTGGCTGTAGCATTGCTACCAAAACCCATGAATGGAGAGTATTTAAAAAATTTTGAAACGCTTGTCGCTACCCGAGGATCGTCGGGGCGCCCCTGGAGCCACCGTTGGGGGCCACAGCATGCGGGACGGTGGTGATGGTGAGCTGCGAGATGGTCAGGCAGATCTCACTAATCAAACAGCTGGCCAGCAAGAACATCTGCGACATACGGTAAGCAGTGAAACATCAACTGCGTCTGCTGAGGATGCTTTGGCTAGCTTTAGCTATTTGCAGCCAACCACTTCGACAGAAATACCGTGGGAGAGCATCAAGTGAGATACCACAATGAATGAGGAATCGATGCGCCTCTATTATGAAAGTGCGAAGTTTGAAACATCACGAAAA
This sequence comes from Andricus quercusramuli, assembly GCA_932178445.1. Taxonomy (NCBI): domain Eukaryota; kingdom Metazoa; phylum Arthropoda; class Insecta; order Hymenoptera; family Cynipidae; genus Andricus; species Andricus quercusramuli. The sequence goes on from CAKNXH010063153.1 coordinate 84,453, forward strand.
AAAGGACAAAATTTCAGAACGAAATTTGCCGCAAAGTATCCTCAAATAGAGAAAGTCGCATCGAGAAATCTTATCGCTAAGGTGAAGGACATCAGGACTAATCTACTGATCTCAGAAGATCGAGCAATGGAGATTAAACTGCAGGTTGATTTGGAGTGGAAGAACAACGGCAATGAACAGCAGTTAGAGGAAGCCGCGTCACACGAACAAGCAGTGACAATTAATGTTCTTCCTCAACCTGGTACAACCAGTGCCAGAAGCCGAGGTTCAACAACCAAGGAAGCGATTAAAATGGACATACCATATGAACAGAGATGTGATGCGCTCTTATTTTTTGGCGAAGAAAAGTGGGCAAAGTGTATGGAGAGAACATCATCGTCTTTTCTCACTTAAGTACTCAGGGCTAGCCACAAGAATGAATGAGCAGAATCTAGCAGATCAAAAACGCTCAATATCTGTAAACAAATTGCTTTCGGCTATTGAAATATCTGCCATCGAAATGGAAGTGGAAGAGCAGCTTCCTATTGAAGAACTTCCATTGGAAGATGTGGAAAACAAAAACTTGATTGCAGCTGAAGACATGGGTGCTACGGATAATGAACATCAAGTACCGGATGGACTATAACCACATCCGGATATTATAAACGATGATATGAACAGCGAAGTCCCAGAAAATCTACAGCACCTTGAAAGGAATTTTGGTCATGCTCTACTAGAGTTCAGACATGTAGAACCAACACAAAGGCATTCACTGCCCAAGATGAACATCACAAATGATCTGCGTGCACTAATAGAACACCTAAACAGCAAGGTTTTACCTATGCATTTGAACGCAACACAAAATGCGTTACAGGTGCAAACTCTTGTATACTGTGCAGCTGTAGCAACCGTTAGAACGTTGGGCCGCAGAACTAGGCCTATAAATGTAGTCTTCGCCCCAGGACAGGAGGGAGATCCGCCATGGAAGATCAGGTTGGATATGGATGTCAGCAAAGTAAGGTGCAAATTGGGTCGACTGACTCAATATAAGAAAGGAAATCGAACCAGAAAGCTGATACACCATGTTATTAAAATCATCCACCCTCGGTACATCGAGACATTGACACCAGCAATATTGGATGAGATTATAGACTCCCAGCGGCAGAGACTTGATGTTCTTACTGCTAGACTGCGTCGGTACAAGACAAGTAGTGCAAGAAGGCAACAAAATCGGACCCTTCAGGCAGATGAAAGAAGGTTCTATCGTGAACTGAGTGTAAAGCAAAATAACCAACAAGACACCGAAGTCCCTCAATTGGAAGACATGACTAACTATTGGTTAGATGTTTGAGGAAAAACTAACAGAAGCAATTTGGACACTGCGTGGTTCCAACTAGAGAAAGCAAGAGCAAGCAATAACCCTGAAATGGAGCTGACGAACATCACAGCTTTAGATGTTTCAGCGGCTTTGAAAAAAGCATGTAACTGGAAAGCTCCAGGTCCGGACATGGTGCACAATTTCTGGTACAAGTACCTGACTAGTGTGCATCCTGTGTTGGCACGGTGTTTTCAGAAGATCATCGAACATCCAGAGCTGATGCCAGAATTTATGCTGCAGGGTACTACGTATATGTTGCCTAAAAAACCAGACGCTCAAAATCCATCTGAATTTCGACCGATAGCCTGTCTTCCAACAATATATAAATGTCTTACAGCTATCATAGCAGATAAGGTATATTCTCACTATGACGAGAATGACATCCTTACAGAAGAACAAAAAGGATGTTGTAAAAACTCCTGAGGCAGTAAAGATCTAGTCACCATAGACGCTGTTGCCGTGACGCAAGCTCGTAAACACCAAAGGAACTTGCACATGGCACACACTGACTATAAGCAGCAGTTTCCTTCCGTACCACATGACTATTTGCTTGAAGTCTTAAAAGTATACAAAATTTTTCCATGCATCATTGACTTCCTAAGTCGTGCGATGATGCTTTGGGGTACCAGAGTCAAGTATTTTGATCATGGACAACCAAGGATAACTAGATGGTCATCAAGTGACCCATCTTCTATACATGGATGACCTGAAGCTATACGCTAGTTCGGACGAGAAACTGCAGCAAGTGATTGATGTTACAAAGCAGTTTTCCAATGATATCAACATGGAGTTTGGACTAGATAAATGCCGAACAGTCATTTAACCAGGGGAGAATTAGGGACCGCAGAGATGGAGAACGATTTCGGAAATGACATCGAGGCAATGGCTGAGGGCGCGTCATATAAATATCTGGGTATTCTCGAATATAAGGGTATTGAGCATACGATAGTTGAGAAAAGCCTAACGACTGCTCTCACGAAAAGACTCAGATTGGTTCTGAAGTGTTCTCTTAACTTGGCAAACAAGATCAGGGCAATCAACACCTATGCCACCCCTGTTCTCGCGTACTCCTTTGGGCTCATCAAATGGTCAAACACTGACCTCGAACGATTAAACAGAATCATCCGCGTAGAAATGACGAAACACCGAATGCACCACAGGAATTCGGCAATTGAAAGGGTAGTTCTACCACGAGATAGAGGGGGCACGGGCATTGTAGATGTCAGAAAACTGTGTGAGTCACAAGTTATACAGTTGCGAGACTATTTTAACAGCAAGCGAGATGTTGCGCTTTACAACACCATCTGCAAAGCGGATCATGACTACACGCCCTTGAATTTGTCCTCAGAGGAGGCCTTGAATATCAGGGCAGAGACCATAGAGGAATTAGAAACGCAATGGAGACAGAAAGCCATCCACAGCGAACACCCCAAAACTCTAGATCAATATGAACTGGATAGTGAGGCATTCAATATTTGACTGAGAAAGGGACTCCTGTATCCAGAAACGGAAGGATTCGTCATTGCGATTCAGGATAGAGTTGTCAGCACTAGGGATTATCGCAAACACGTGTTACATCAAGACGTGGTTGACCGGTGCCGATTATGTGGAGATACCAACGAATCCATCGAGCACATTATTGATGGTTGTCGCGTAATGGCTCAAAGAGAATATACGCACAGACATAATGATGTGGCGGGAATTATACATCAACAAATTGCCCTAAACCTAGGACTCTTAACAGAATGGATGCCTTTCTATAGATACATTCCAATGTCCGTTTTAGAAAATGAAGATTACATCTTATATTGGGATGTGACTATCCAGACGGATCATTACATACGAGCCAATCGACCTGACATCGTGATGCGAGAGAAAAAAGGTGGAAGAGTCTACATCATCGACATTGCTTGTCCGCTTAACCGAAATTTGCAGGCAACCTATACAACCAAGATTCATAAGTATAGCGAGCTAAGGCATGAAGTTAAGGCAATATGGAGGAATGCGGAACATGCATCCATTCATCCTATTGTGATTTCGGCTACAGGCAATGTGCACGCAAGATGCACTAAACATCTCGAACATTTAGGAGTCAGTAGGGTACTGGCCGCAGCTCAAAAGGCGGTTTTATTAAATACCTGTCGCATTGTAAGGAACTTCCTAGACCATCAGGAAGAAAGTGACTAAGAACCTATGGCGTGATACATGGTAGCTCTAAGAAAGCATCCAGGGGCGACTGGTGTCACCTTTAACACTCACGGCCGCTGCGTAAGGATAACAGCGGCAAAGCCAAACTGCCAAACTACACCGTGCTTCTTATTTTGTACCTACAACATCATCGTAAATGATTTCAAACAACGTATTGAAATAACTTATAACATCTTCATCTCATCAGCCACTTGACTTAGTCCGTGGCTATGACAAAAAACCGGGTTCACCCGAGAAAAAGTTTGAAAAAAAAAATAATAATATTCATCAATTATTACTTAATCAATAATTATTAAAAGCTTTGGAAAGAAATCGCACTCGCTGAGATTCGAACCCTACATACATAACGTAATCTACCTACTCGGAAACTTTGTGCCGCACACGCTAGCCCTGCGGCTATCGAAGCGCTTGGGACCTGACCGCATTATGTCTATAGATATACGTCGTTCCAGTGCAGGCACGGTATGCTGAGGTGGAAATGACACCATCCTGGCATGCAAAAATAAAACCCTCTGAACCTGAATTGATTCCTGATGATTTGAGGAAAACAAAAGTTTGATCCTTTGACAAGGTCTGCTTTTCTACATTTTTGTAAAAGTTTCCGTGCACATGCTTTTCGAGTGGCTGTTGGTGAAATTGTGCAAACTCTGCTTTCTTAATTTCGGCTTTTAGACGTGAACCATCTAGATGCAGTAATCCACTTTCCTCACTTCTGATGTTAAAATTCAGGCTAAGGGTCTCGGCCGCTTACTCCGCGGCTTTGTAAAGGAGCGCTCCTTCGCCAATCATCTCGTGATTCCTGACCATTTTTAGGAGCGGATCTCTGCCATTAGCAACGATGAAAGTGTACTTAGAACAATTCGGTTATGAAGACACTGGAGATTCAGAAGTCCGCGTCCGCCTTGACGGCGTGAAATGTACAATCGCGGAACTGACGAATTGCAATGCACGCTTTTATGCATATGCATGATCTTACGTGTGGTGACATCAAGGGCCTTAAGCTGGTTCTTCCTCCATTGAACCACCCCAAACGAAAAGAGTAGAACAGGGACGGCAAGCATGTTAGTCGCAGATACCTTGTTCAACGCCGACAGATTGGAAGACCAAGTCTGTCGAAGAAGATGCTTGTATCTGCTTCGGAGAGACTCCTTCACTGATTTTACGTCCTGAATGCGGCTTTCAGGCACGCCCAGATATGTATAGGTCTCTCCAGTATTAAGATGTCTAATAGCACTTATATCCACAAGGTCAGGGTCCTCGGGAACGCCAGTAATCTTTCCTTTCTTCATATAAATTTTGGCACACTTGTCCAACCCAAAGTTCATTCCAATCTCTCCTGTGTAGTTCTTAACGGTATTTATAGCAGATTGAAGTTTGCTTCTACCAAAGGCATAGATCTTCAGGTTGTTTGTTATCAGACGATAATTTCTGGGTGAGATAGTAGATCTAGTTCTCCAAAGAGGCATCAATCTCTCTATGCATCTCATTATGTGTGGATGTACCTTCAAGCTTTCCAACAGACAGATGATAAGTCTATGAGACGTTGAATCGAAAGCTTTTCGGTAATCAATCCAGGCCATTGACAGGACGCGCTGATGGGCTGCAGCGTCTTTACAGACACACCTGTCAATTAGCAGGTTATCTCGTTAGCCTGATACACCTTTTTTCGAGCCACGTTGTTCGTACATCCCTCGCCATACAGGCTCAATTCGTCGAACAATCCTGTTGCTCGGGCCAGCTGTAAAGATCTTATACAGTGTGTTCAAACAAGTTATTGGCCTGTAATTCTCTAGGTTGGACAAACTGCGTTTTTGGGCAGGAGTATAGTGCGTCCTAACAACAGCCACTGCGGAATGGCCGTCTCCGACTTTAAATATGATGTGAATATGCGGGCCAAATGTTGGTTTATAAATAGTATATTGCGTTTCGAGGGTCGAAGGGCAACGATTTCACGAGTGTGAAGTTAGCTGCTTGAGCAAAGCGAGGGCTGATATCACACGAGTGAAATCGTTGCTTCGGCCCGAGTCATGCATACAATTTTTCATCATATCGACAATCGAAAAGTCGACTTGAGATGACTGTGTAGCGGGTCGACAATCGAATTTTCAACCCTAGGGAAGAAAGTGACAGATCAATGCAAATGGCGACGTCATTTGCATTTATCTGTCACTTTCTTCCCTAGAGTTGAAAATTCGATTTTCGACCCGCTCCACAGGCGTCGAAAGTCGAATTTTCGATTGAGGTATGATGAAAAGTAAACTTCTTCCAACGAAAGTTCTTGATACAATCTGGTCCAGCATCGGAAAACCTTTTCGTGCCTCTAAGTGCTTTTTCACCTCTTCGGCAGTGACTGATGGACATTCCTCCTCAGATTTTATGAGGTTGTCGCAAAACTCCTTGAAGCGGATGATATTGTCAGTATCTTCTTTTAATTCCAGTGTTTTCGGGATTTTGTATACCTCTCTTCAATAAGTCTCTAGCTCCTTGGGCTTGGGTAGATGTTCACAGAAACAGGGAGGTTGCTGAAGAGGCGCGATGGGTCAGCGAGAAACTGTTGATTCAAGATCCTTAGTTCTTGGGCGAACTTTCGAACCCATTCCGTAAACGGTCTACCAGACTTTATGTAGTGCATCACACATTGAACACGGGACGCATTCTGTCGTGTCCATCCAATTTTCTTGTTCAGTTTATGCAATCGCCTTTCGGTCTTTTGATCCTTCGTCGGTTTTAGCCTTCGATTTGAATCAGCCAAAGTTGTCGCGACACCATAAACTGAGCAATTGATGGTCCAGGGGTCGGACTCTTGCGAGATATCTCCACGAAGGGAGGCATCCATTTCAGCCAGATCTTGGGGCTTGAAAGGAACTTGCATCTTGATGTTCCTCCTTTTACTGAAATTGCAATTATCTTTCAGAAGGTGCCTGCTTTCTGCGGTTGGTCTTAATGTCGCTTCATATCCGTCTGCAACTTGATCAAGCAGCGGTTGGGGAAGCGCTCCGCGTACATATCCATTTTTTCGGAGGTAGTCGGCTTGATTTCACAAAGACTGATGCGAAACGTGCTGACGCTCTGGGTGTTTCTGGCACCACAGAGTGTGCATACGAGCCATAAAGCCTCCGCGAACAGGGATAATGCTGGCATCGTAGCAGTCTAGCACGTCATTCTCAAGTTGATCTGTCCATTCAATGTGGGCGTTTCACCGGTTAGTCCTCGTGTTTCCATCAAAATTATTTTCAGCACCCCGAACACTAGGATGATCGGCATTTTTTGCCGACCCATTGTCGGGTGCTCTGCGCGTTCGATCGTATTGAACCGCATCTAAAACATTTTGGTGTCTTAGTGGTTTCATTGTTGTTCCCACAAGCAGCTAGGGAAAGGGTTCGTTCATGCTTGTAGAACCCCGCGTGCAAGGATAAGGCTGATACCCGGTATCCCAGGGTCACCGTTAAAGACACCTCACCCAGGTGCCATTCAGCTTTCGGCACGGTTCTTACGCCTTCGCTTAGGGGTTTTCTTTCGGGACCATCCCTGGACAATCGTCCGCGACTGCTTATTAATTATTGTAAACATAGCCAGCAGAAATCCTTGGTACAGGGACCCTCTATCCTCAGCCCGAGGACGCGTTCGGTGGCTTTGTCATAGGCCCTCCGGGTCTAGTCCAAAGGAATGAAAACCGAAACCGGAAATATATTTGTATATTTCAGCTGTGACCACGTCTCACGACCGTGAGATAGGAGGTTACAAACTACGACGGATTGAAAACTATTTTCAATACGCCTTTCTTTGAACTGCATTGCTCGTACATCTCTCGCCACACAGGTCCTATTGTCTGAACAATACTATCATTTGGGATAGCTGTGAAGATCTTAAACAGCCCGTTTAGAAAAATTATTGGCCTGCAATTCCTAGGGTCAGACAATAGGCCCATTTTCGGGAGGAGCACTGTGCGTCTTTCCACCAAGGAAACTTCTTCCTCCAGACTCTTTTGTGACTATCTGGTCCTGGAGCGGAATAGTTGTTCATGCATCATGATACTTTCTTCACCTCCTCGGTAGTTATAGGTGGGGATTCCTACTCAGGTGTTATGAGGGCACTGCACAGTTTCTTTAAGCTATTTATGTTCTTTGTGTCTCCACCTTCTCTGCTTTGGGTGGATAGCCGACAGTAACTAGACAGTCTGGCAAGAGTCGAGATGTTTCAGAGAAAAACTAGTCATCTTCTCTGACCTATCTCTCCTTCCGTTCTAAACATTTCCTAGCGTCAGATAGTATCCTTATTCTGTCATCGGTATGCTGCCTGATGGTCAGCAGCTTTGACTTGTCGAGTGTGTGATGACGGATTTGCCATTCGCGCGCGTATTGTCAGAGACTGACATTGAAATTCCTGCTAGATGTTATGTAGCCAATCACACACTAAATGCGGGACGCGTATTATCATGCCTAGGTTATCTTTGTGCTGAGTTGATGCATTCGTCCTTCAGTCCTAAGATCAGCCATTGGTTTTATTTTAGAGTTTGTATCTGCCAAATTTCTCCTTGCATAATACTCATTACAATTGGTGATCCAGAAGTCGGACTCTTCAGAAAAATCTCCAGGAAGCACGTCATCCAGTTCACCATATTTTTGGGTTTGAGAGAAACCTGGATGTTGATGTTTCTCCTGGTTCTAAAGCATTTTTCTATCTCTATTGAATGCCTGCCCGCAGCTGGTATTAGTGTCTCTTCTCTTTCTCTGTTTTCAGCTTGTTCTGGCTGCGGTAGAGTGCGAGCTCTGCTTATATAACCCCTTTTATGGAGGTCATAGGCACGGTTTCGCAGAAGTTTGTGCGAAAAGTGCGAGAGCTTCGAGTGTCTGCCGCACCAGAAAGCATGCCGTAGCCCCATGTAACCTTCTCGTTTAGTGGCCGTACTGGTATGGTAGCACTCCAGTAGGTTGTCCCTCAGACAATCCATCCAGAAAAAGTTTTGAGATTTTGCAGTTCCATCGCATTGACTCTGTCTTGATTGGCTACCCCAACTCCAGGGTAAACAGCATTCTTGTCCGACTAATCAGCATTGTTTTCCTTAAATTATCCAGATTGCAGTCAAGCACGGAGGGTTTCATTTTCGAGTGTCAAGACGGTGTCATTTCTGCTATAGCATACTGTCACTAAATTCTGAGCTAAGACATTCTCAATGATAATTGCAGAGTATGTCGTGCACACGTTGAACACCTAGGACAAATACTATCTAGTTGTTTAACTAATGAAGAAACTACGTACATCCAAAGGCACAATGCGCCACTAATAAAGTCAATTGTCAAAAACGAGGAGCGCATAATGTGACAATTTCATATTCTTGAATATCGTTTTCATCGCCCACTTGAGCCGTGACATTGCTCTTCTTGACATCGGGAAGCGAATCATGTTCTTTATCAAATTTTCGTCTTCAGCCGACAAGCACATCACAACCAAGGAGAATAAAAAGAAAGCGAGGTTTAAAGACCTCACAATGTAGTCACGACGAGTATACACAGAATATTCTGTTAAGCTAGTCACCCTGATAATCAGTGCTTCTGGAGGTGCCAAGCTTTCCCTAGTTAATAATTTAAAAACCGTCTCAGCGTGCCAACGAAATTCTAAGACACTTGTGAAGAAAATGCAGAAAACGGTCGCCCTTGGTTCGCTCCGTGATCTCAGGGTGCACGAGACACGGGAATACAAGACACGGGAACAAGTGCAATTTTCTAGAATCGCACTTGCTCGCCATTAAGTCCTGCGGGTCTCTTGACAACAAACTTTCAACTATATAAATATATTTTTGTTCATGACATTCAGATTTGATACTTTTCTTAATATACATGCACATGTATATATATATATACATATATATATGTGTATACATATATATATATATATATATATATATATATATATATATATATATATAGGCCCGGATTAAGAAAGCACAGGAGAAAAAGTTCCGCGAAGAGCTCCTCGACAAGAGGATGCACGGCATCTTCCACAGAAATGTGGAGGATCAGTCGATGTCGTATGAGCTAACGTATGCTTTCCTTGAATCATCCGGATTGAAGTCGGGCGCGGAGGGTTTCATTTTGGCATGTCAAAACGGTCTTATTTCCACTCTAGCATACGGTCGCCACATTTACAGCCAAGATATTCCCGATGATAGCTGCAGAGCGTGTCATGCACTCCCCGAGCATCTAGGACACATACTATCTGGTTGTCCAACTCATGCGGGAACGACCTACATCCAAAGGCACAATGCGGCACTGAGGGTGCTTCATAACCATCTCTGTCACTCTTACGGAATTGGCCCAAATAGCGCTCCGCTAAACGCTTCTAGGGAAATAGAGTCAATTGTCGAAAATGATAAGTGCCGTATATACTGGAACTTCATATTCTCGACAATTCTTTCTGTTGCGCACTCGAGGCCTGACATAGTTCTCCTTGACTCCGAGAAACGAACCATGTTCGTTATCGAATTTTCCGCACCAGCTGAAAAACGTCATAGCCAAGGGAAAAGAAAAGATAGAGGGGTATAAAGATCTTATGAGGGAGTTGTGACGGTTATATCCCGAATATTCTGTTAAGACAATCATTTTAATCATTGGCGCTCTTGGAGGTGCCAAAGTTTCACCTATTTAATTTGCTCTGGTCAGGAAATTGGTCCTGAGTATAGACGTCGAACCAATTCTGGTAGAACGATAAATCTAAAAAGAAATATTTCATTAGCAGCATCTGCGATAAAAGAAATTCTATCACCCATGAATTTTTCTCGATGTTTAACAAAAGCGATTCTACTCTTTCCGATATTCAATCTTTTTATTTCAAAACAGTTTTCAGCACGCAATTCCCTTGATATGAAACTGTCCCTCGATTCAGTATCGATTGTTGCTATTAATTCTATAGTTTTCATTCTCAAATCTTAGTTCTTCCTACTTGAAGAATCATATTAGGCAAGGAGCCCACCGACCTCATTCTTTCACGAATATTTTCTGTATGTTTCTAAAGACGAAGTTTTGGGGCTTCTCTTCTGTTCCAAGACAAGACTAACACTATTGCTGGCAGCTTATTTTTGTATCATTTTTCTGAATATTACAAATAAAAAGATCACCTGCTCCAAAGAAAAACTTTACATTCTTATGTT